>CAXIVR010000001.1:75251580-75529080 GCA_964035755.1 Teleogryllus oceanicus | reverse complement strand
CACACACACACACACACACACACACACACACACACACACACACACACACACACACACACACACACATACACACACAATTTACTCTCAGGTGCACTCCACTCCACTTGTGTGTGTGTGACCCGGATGGAGCGGTGCCCCGCTAGTGACGATATCTGGAGGAGGAAACCCCCACTTGTCGATACAATTTCATCCGCAGCCGCCAGCGCGAGCAGTCAGCGGGAGGCGCTCTTTGTCTCTGCCCTCTGCATATTTCGCGGTGGCGTCTGTCACATTCGCCACCCGAGCGAATATTTCGCGGCGGCCTGTCCCTTCCCCTGCACACACGGCCCTAGCGACAATCTGCGCTTTTTTACTGCCTTTCTCTGTGTAGGACAACGAGCCTTTCATTGTCGTTGAAAGACTTTTTCTTTGTATTTTCGCCCGATAAATGTGTGCGTTGAATTTTTGGGCGATTCACATTCAAGTACTCTGGTTGTTCTCTGGCACGTGTGGATATGTGCGGGCGCGTGTGCTTGAGCATGCAGCGGGTGGGATGGGGCAAATGTCAGTGGTCCCGGTCTTTTGAGGGGCCAAGGGAAAAAAATACTCCCTTTTTATTTTTCTTCTTTATTCAGTTGCAATTATTATTATTATTATTATTATTATTATTATTATTATTATTATTGACATCATTATTTTACAGGAACAAAAATATATCTTACACGCGATGTTGAGAGAGAAATAAACATACATTTATTGTTGTCAAAAAATTCAAAATATTTTAGTTGTGGATCTGTAAACACGTAGTTACATCTTAGATAGTAATTATATCGTGATAGCTAACCGACCGACACTTAAACCATTAACAGATTCGCATTATCAATCGCAAAATGCAAAGGGGGACTAACACAGTTTGAACTGCGGTCTGTCTCTATCCCACGTCACTTATTACTTGAAGCAATTTTTCTCTCGTCGTGTTCAGTGTTCCATAATAGCTATAAAATTCTTACTAGTAGGAATTGTGTTATTTATCAACATGGCTTTGAGAATGGAAGTGGAGTATAAGGAAGAGGAGTATATTATTATTATTATTATTATTATTATTATTATTATTGTGTGCACTAATATCAGTGTGCATTCATTCAATTAACTAATGATTCAGTAAATCGTATTCAATAATATAAATCCGTGGCAGTGCTGGTAGCATTTATATACTTTTCGCGTATACAATATTCAAACAAACAACGTACTAAAGAAACAATATTTGTGATAATTTAAAAAGAATCCTATTAGATCAAAACATTTTTTGTGGGGATCACGAAATTTGTCAAGAGGACCGTGAAATCTATTGGTGCTTGTGTGTGTCCATGCGGAATTGCGCGAAGATATTCCTGTTCGTCTCCATTGGCCTATTTATCAGTATCACTATGAATTTCTAGTGAGATTTTGTGAAGGATAAGGACATTTTTGGAGGAGGGAGGAGATATTTAAGGAGATATTTAGAGTTACAAGATATGTCTGTAAATAATTTATTACTTTGCAACATGTTTAACTTTCAAATGGAATAGTCACGTGATTATTAGCAGATTATTATATGACCATTGTAATAATAACGTGCAAAATATTAAGCAAATAATTATTGAATGAAATGTTGAAATTTTGTTTTGCTCAGTGCAAACATTCAGTCATATACAGGATATTGGGAGATCTCATTTGAACGCGAGAATCAAATAATACTTTCTTGATAACTGTAATTTATTTCTTAATATTTTTATTCTCGCGCATGTTAGTGTCTGCTGCAAACGGGTCACGTGAATGCATTCTATCTCTAGAAAATGTATTTCGATTGAAATATTCCATTATTTGGAGATGTTATGTAAACTTGTATTTTTGTTTTTATTAATGCTAATTAACGCCTGCAAGTACATAATACACTTTTAAATATGCCGCGATTGTGCTCAACACTCCTTTCGCAACAAATTACATGGTATTGTGGTTTATGTTTCGCGAATGAAGTTGATATATTTAGATAATCTTGTCACCATCATTTTTGTCATAATTACTGCTGCATTACTAATGATGTAGTGTCTTCGCAGTTCATCGCAAGTCACTCTAAAAGTGTTTTTCTCGCTCGGAGGTAGTGTTTACCCTCTTCTGCTTTTTCGTCTGAAAGGACATCAATCATCTGGCAACACCGAGGGGTGAATAATGAAAATGTCAAAGTAGCGTATACTGACAACGTGTGCAATTATGTGTGATATTTCTTGTCCCTGTTTACTATAATTTTGTTGGGAAGCGTGGCATTGTCGTCGTAACATGGCCGAGTATAGTCGAAAGGAAAACAATTTAGACTTAAGCTGCGAAGTTGCAAACACAATTATCGTTATTTTCTAGTCTGCATCCCACAGAAGTGATTTATGTTGGACGTGAATGTCATAAGATGCCTACGAAATGTGAAAATCGTCGCAATATTTACGAGGAAAAGTGGTGTTTTTGCTCTTATCCCCAAGGAAGAGATGCGTAATTATTCGCTTTGAACTGTAAAATATGTATTTTTGTGTAGTTCCCATATTGTTTCGTGCAAGCATTTTTCTCGTCTGTTTGAATTAGGAGAAGACAGTACTGCTTAGTGGTCGGGGTAATATTCCTCCTAGATTCCAGATTGAACTGTTGAGCTCTGGAAAATTTCCCTTGAGTCTCGAATGTTTTTCTTTCTTATTTTACTATTTCAAATAGAACTTGAAAGATATATAAAAAATCAATAACAGTTGAAATTGAGAACGTAACGAATCTAGTCTGAACGCAATGTAGCAGGGTGGTTCGTTTGTAAATATTCTTGGATTTCATTCTAATTTTGCGAAACTCTTTTCCTATCGCCTAAAGCGTATCTCGCTTACATTAATGCTATTTGCACCAGTACAATTACGCACGAGGAAAAATGTAATAAATATTAAAAGCTGTAATTTTAATAATAGACACCTTCGACAGGGTTGATTTTCAGATCGCTTCTGCAATGTTCACACCCTCAATCTCAGAGGCGGTTTGAATGACGATTCTGTAAACTGTATCTGCTCCACATCAACGTTCTCAGTGCGATACTCTGACGTAAGCAGGGGAAACTATCAATTTCCCGTGTGCCCCACGATCTTCTTAAATGTAAAAATGAAAATGTTAAATGAAAAATGTAACACCTCTGTGAGGTATGAGGGAGAAATGAAATGTGAATGGAGGATAGGAGGTCACTAGTCAAGTTTTAATATTAAATATTGCATACATAAACATATCAACTTTGCATAGCTTGTATAGTAAGATTTGATATTGCATATCAAACTTTCATTGATATTGCATTTCAAGTTATTATATTGCATACAAGAGTTTTAATATTGAATGGGGTATATCTTTCGCTGTTGGTGACAATGCGCTGCCTCAGTGAGGCGAGCCCACGCCGCTCAAGAGCTAGCGCCCCAGCTTCGAACCAGCGTCATATTCGATTGATTGTTTAGGAATTCCGGAAGCATGAACAACTGTCACTAGTCCCGAAAGTATAGTGCACCAGCGAGGCGCCGTCTCAGCCAGGACAAGCGTTAAGCTCCTGACTGGTCTTCAGCGTGTGTGGTCGCGTAGTTCATGTAAGTGTGATTGTAAATAGAAGGTGAGAATACAAGGAAGAGGAAGGAAAGATCACGCGTGGTCCGTAGTCCGTCTGTTATTGTACTGCTCCGGGATTCGCCTGGTGTTGATCGGAGAAACCACGGATAACTGCCGGTCAGAGCTGCCGGCCGCGAGAATTCTCCAGAGAGCGGCTGAATTCGACCGTAGCTATCTAACTGTCAAGAGCGCCAACGTCGAGACTCGAACCTTAGGACGTCCTGTCAGAGGCACTGCAAAGATACTAATTGATGCCCTCGACCACCTAAGTCGGTATGTGCCATTCGGTACGTTTTGTTCCCCATAACCCAGAGGTCTTGTTGCGTTCTTGCAATGCACACGTGATAATTTGCACGTTGGTGCAAAAAGTCTATTTTTATGACATTCGTTTGATATAAATCCGCCAGAAAGTGACTTAAAACGTGTTTTGCTAATTGGTTCATACCATATTAAATGTTGTGAAGAAACTCCGCACACACGGAAATTTAATCACACAAGTCTTAACTCACGAGACTGTTAAGGAAATTAGTGCCAGATTACAAGAATCGCCATGAAAATCATTGAGACTTCACAAAAGCAGATAAGCGCCAGAAAAGATTCAGCCCCACCAGCATTCAAACTTTTGAAGCTTTTTATATGGGTTTAGAACGCTATCACCAGCGAGTACCAGAGCTGAAGGTAATTGTGCATCAAGATTCCTAGTATATTGAGAATCCACCCTGCGGATTCCTAGTTGTTTGAGATTGCAGTATTGAGGAGATTTAGAATGTTATATCAAATTTATTATGAAGAAAAAGACATACCTTTGCGTTTCTTCAATTCCAAGATAATGGTCAAGAGAATCTTGTCAACAGTGCAGACCATGAAAATGATGTTCTTTCACATCTTAAGAGCATAAACTCTTCTGCTCCGTCTACGCACTGCATCGCATTAGCGGACTTCTCTTGTCAAGAAATTATGTTTTAGCAAACCATTGCGATTGATTAAATACGCCACCTGTGGTATTCTTTTCAGCGAAATTATATTCCACCATTCAGACTTGCGCCATCACTCATTCCACCATTATTCTTAATTCGATAAAGCATCTCCCGAACGTTAACAAGCATAACGTCTTGCAAAACGTGCGACTTGGACGCTCTTTCGCAATGTCCTCCTCCTGTGGGTGTATCCTTCTTGACCTTTTTCCGAGATGACGCACCGGTAGCGGTAGCTCAGTGTATCAACCGATGTCATTGCAGCGCCTCTAACCGGGAGGTCCTAGGTTCGAGTCCTGACGGCGGCAGGATTTTCGACACTAGTTTTTAAGCTAGGTCGAATTCAGCTGCTGTCTGGAGGAGAATTCTAGCGGCCGGCTGCTCTGTTCGGTAGTTTTCCGTGGTTTCTCCGATCAACACCAGGCGAATGCCGGAGCAGTACCCTAACAAACGGGCCACGGACCGCGCGCGATCTTTCCTTCCTCTTCCTTGTCCCATCCTCTCCCCTTACACACACTTACACTAACATGCACTACACTACCACATATTCCGGGAGACCGGTCGGGAGCTTAGAGCTTGTCCCGGCAGAACCGTTCCCCCACTAGTTGGAGAGTCCTGGTTAGGGGGAAACCCCACTAGTCGACGGTAGGTCGGCGCCGGATCTCGCCATCCAGCGGGGGAAGATCACCGCCATCTCCCGAGAAAAAAACATGCTCTACACTAACGGGACTAATGACCGAAGCAGTTGACGCACACGAAAAAATCAATCAATCAATCCGAGACGACGCACAGTCAGCCGTCATTGTCGCTCTCGCCTCGGCTTGGTCGACGCCTTTGGCCTTTCCTAACCCTCCCCACCACTCGGCGCTTCGCCGCTCCGTCGTGACGCTCCCCGTCTACGGAGTTGAGCGTCGGTGTTGGATCGTTGGGTCAAATGGGTCGAAAATATTCCGGAAGTTTCAGTAAGTTATTTCTTTACTGCTGCAAAGAGCAAAAAAATAGACTAAATTTGACAATCTTTCATTTCTAGATCCAAATATTGTTATTTCAACTATATTTTATTTGTAAGAATACTTATCTATTAATAATTGCTTATGTGCGTATCAAATGAAAGAACACTACGCAGCCTTTGACCGTGTGAAAAGTGACTATGGTTTAGTGCCATGCCCAGAAATTTGGCAAAAATCTAAAAACAAATAGGTCGTTTCGATTTCGACTGACGAATCGAAATATTTCATTGTGTTATTCCGTCTATTCTCATTCCGCCCATGTGGACTGAATTCTCAATTTTGAATACTCAGTGCTTCACTGCGTACAACACAGGTGATGACATGCCACATCAAGGCTCCATGAAAGAGGTAGTCTGCCATTAATTATTTGCTTTTCATGTGTTCTAGCATGAAGCAGCAACATTTTTATGTTTCTAATACGTTAAGAACTGCCAATATATAGTGGCAGTTTTTAACGCAAAAAATCTTCTCAGGCCAAGCCACACCATTTTTTTCAAAACATAGTAGCTAAAAGTAGCTTAACGTAGTTAATGTAAAATTAGTTTTAAAAATAATTATTGATTGCAGCGTTATAAGAATATTTTATTTGTTTTAATTGAGCAAAGTAGCTACTGTTTTGATAAAAGAATTGTGTGGCTTAGCTCAGCACCATATTTGCTGTTGTGAGACACTATCTGTTCCACCCGTAGATTGTGTTAACATAATAGTTCACAGCGATTTTACTGTGTATTACATATTTACGACAGGAACTGGCGAGTACTGTGGACTATTGCATTTGGCTAGAAACGTTCGATGTTCATGCTTTTGTCCAGGTGGAATCTGTATTGAAACCAGAGCGCGTGGACGCTCTGCCTCCTCTTCCCGTCGCCGCCACTACTGGCGCCGCGCCCCCGCTTCGCCCCGTTTCGCTCTGTCCTGCCCCGCTCCGCCCCGGCCCGCTCCGCCCCGTTTCGCTCTGTCCTGCCCCGCTCCGCCCCGGCCCGCTCCGCCCCGTTTCGCTCTGTCCTGCCCCGCTCCGCCCCGGCCCGCTCCGCCCCGTCCCGCCCCCCCCCCGCCCCCCGCCCGCCCGCCCCGCCCCCCCCCCCCCCCCCCCCCGCGCCGGCTACGGCATCGGCGCGCCGCTTATCGCGAGGCCCCTTATTTAGTGCGCCCGCCCCTTCCTCTGCCCCGCCACGGCCCCGCCCCTCTCCCGGTCGCGCACTTCGCCTCTCGTGCCGCCGCCGCCGCTCGCCTTCGTAACTGTCGCCCAGCGGCGCGGTACCTCAACACGGCCCCTACTCCTGCCCCCTCCGCGCGCCCTCTTTGTCGCTTCCGGGCGAGCGTCTTTGCGTGCGCTGGGCCCTGCTTACCCGGTCGGGTATGCTCGTCCGCCGAGGTGCCGCCTTGTGCCCGACGTCGGGTGTGTAACTCGAGAGTGTGTACCAGCCCCGATACACAGCAGCAAGTGAGCCGTGTTTCTTCTTTTCTGTATCGGTGCTTCAAATTCTTAGTACCCCGGCAGAAGCGGCTTAGGGGATCAACTAATGTCACTACTGTGCCTGTGTTAAGGAGGGCATGTATTTAGTCGGTCTGAGAGACTAATGCGGGCTGCACGTTACGCGCTTGGCATCCTCAGCTCCGTGTAAAGTTCTGCACGTAAAATGTTTGACGTCTCGTACAGAGCAAATCTTTGAAGCCTCGAGTAGAGTCAACAGCCATTACCGAACGCCAAATCAGTATTATTAACTGCGTGACACAATTTCAAGTGTAATTATGTGAAGTGCAAGTGGAAAGTGAATTTACAATTTATTGGCAGATGGTAGCAGTCCATAGCACTTATTTTCCCTGCCACTGAACTGAACTATCGAGCTGCAGCTGACCCGATTGTACGAAACCAACCTCAATACAGTCCACTCATCTTCCCGAGTTCATACGGTACGATAAAACGTTTGTCGAAAGTGTGAGAATTTTAAATCATGAATATTCGGATAAATTCATGTGAACGTATTACGTAGAAATATATTATTTTTGTATCAGTGGGGAAATAATATATATCAACGTTCAAGAATGTATACTGAAGTAGAAAGCGTGTGCTATAGGAAATGTTTCTTTCCATTTCCAGCTTTTTTTTTGTTTTTCGTCTTGGCTTTCCACGTAAGAAATTCATTATGCGGAGATATTGCAGTCATATTGTATAAAATTTGGAGGACTGTGAAAGCGATTCATGGGGGGACGTTTTCGTCGAAGCAAGGGGTTGCCACGACCTTGAAAGGATCTGGGTCGCCGTCGCCGCTCCGAGCTGTGGAAATATTTCTTCGAGACGACGTGTCGGGAGTCAGAAAGGAAAACGTTAAATGTTTACTAGAAATTCTTAAAAAAAAAAACTGTTCAAAGAAGCGAGAATTATTATGCAGAGATAGAATTCACCTCACAGACATAGTCGAGTAATTAAATTAAAATCATTTAAACGTGATCTTTTACAATATTGCAGTCGTAAAAAGAAGCATGATAGCTAATTCATGTAAAGAATTGTAAAAACCTATTTTTTTCTTTGGTGGCTAAATTGTATAATGTAATAATCTAATTGAAAGTGAAACAACGTCTTGTATATATTTCATCCATTATTCAAGTGACAAATTTCTTTGAAAATGTATGTAAAGTGTATTTTGGGATGTGATTCTTTTTCAGTATTTTGTGTTTCAATGTATTATTGTCTTACGTACAGATATTTTATTGTGTTTTTGTGAAGTGAAGGGTAATATAGTTTTATGTAAAGTGTTTATGCAAGTGTTAGAACGCAACTGCAGTTGTTAGGTAATCACGTAATTACTAAAGGTAGAGCGATAGAATTTCCAATGCAATGTGTAAATATTAGATAAAATTGTATTCAAATATTTAACAGAATATATCTATACCTCTGTTCATAGTTGAAAGATTAACTTGCCTATGTTTCTTTTATTCCCAAAAGCAGGTTAAAAGACGAACCCACTCCTGTAGGGCAGTTAGGACATATAAAACCATTCGTAATTTTTGGTGTGACATTTTCATAACAAATCACTGGTCAAGAAATACTACCAGGTTACTTGAGTGACCCAACGTAGGCTTTTTAGTGAATATAGTGAAAAGGCAGAGCGGTGACAGTACACAGCAGCACTTTTTCTCGACATTGCACATGTCTTTCATAAAGTGTGCCATCGTGGACTACTTTACAGATTACAAAATTAGGAACCCCCGATTATCTCCAAGTATCATTAAAAGCTTCCTATCAGAGAGGGATTTCAAAGTTAGTATTAACAGCAGTAAATTAAGAGCACACCTAATCAAAGCCGGCGTGCCATAAGGTTCACCACTCTCTCCTTTACTGTTTAACATATATAGCACATTACCCAGAACATACATACTCAGAAATAATACTTAACGTGGATTATACAGTATTATTTAATGCAAATTCAAATATTACCAACGCTTGCAAAGATCTCCAGTCGGTTTTATATGAATGTGTCAAATGGACAATGAAATGGAGAATTGCCATAAACTGTACCAAATCACAGCCTAAAATATTCTTCTTAAAAAAATTCATCAACCACTACAAATTAAAATTAAGAATACTGCAATTCCATGGCTCCATAATCAAACTCTCGTAAAATATCTGAGTGAATTGCTAGATCAAAAATTAACATGGAAAAACCATATTCTAGAAATAACTAACAAAACATGCGCAAAAATTAACAACCCATAATAAATAACAACTCATTGCTTAGTCTGGAATGCGCATTATCCATCTTTAAAACGATCATACGTTCCCCCTTAACTTCCGCCTATCAAATTTGGAGCAATGTAGTAAACACCCGTCTGAAGAAACTACAAATCCTACAAAATAAATATTTAAGAAAAGCCGTACAAACTCCATGATTTATTCCAAATAAGCATATACACAGTGAATTAGAAATTCCTTCAATTAATGTATACATTTAACAGACGAGCAACAGATTTTTCACCCTTGTATAAGCGAACAAAAATTTAATCTAGGCAAATCTCCATCCACTCTAAACCGCATTATCTCCCTGTACCCCAAAGACCCTCTTAAACCACCGTAAATTATAATCAATTTATTTACTTATTTACGTCGAAAACAGTTAAAAACTGTGTACGACGTGCTTTAGGGAGAAGTGAATAATGTGCACGTTTTCAAAATTCTGTGATCCCCACACTAAGCCACTACTTGAATTTTGAAGAAAGAAAAAAGTAACAAAAAACAAATATAAAAACAAAAAATAGAATTTAAATTAGAATTCGATTCAATCAAAAATTAGAATTAAAATTAGAATCAATCCACTCCCATCCCCCATTAACCAGTTCTGCTGACGAAAATTTTAAATAAATAAATAAAAAACTTAAAAAATCTCTTCTGAATTACTGCTCTGCAGACTTTGTTTATGAGGTAGCCGTGTGGTCCGCCTCAAATGCTGTTAGCCGAAAGACCAAAATTATGTGTTAATAAACTGTATATTAAAACCCCTGAAAGGCATATTATGCCGAACAGGCAGAAAATAAATTTTTAGAAAGGGCGCTAGTTCCATGATTTTAGATTTAATACCTTTCCCTAGAAGCATACAATAAGTAGAAATCTGAGAGAAGAGAGAAAAGCTATGTCATTTCAAAATGACAGCCATAAACTCTTCATAATTTTATTGACTGCTTTATTATTTAGTAACAAATATATGTTAAGTTAGACATTGAATTGTCTATTTTGCTTTTGGAACTAGAGAAGAAATTGTGAATTTTTATTAGGGTAATTTGGTTCTATAATGTAAAAGCTACACAAGTGGTAAGCAAAAGTGTGAATCATAAGTTTCGTTATATCAATGGTTAAATTCATTTCAGTGTCCTATGTAAGGAAAAGGCTGAAAATTACATTGTATTGAAAGACAAGAACATAATTTCAGTGAGAGTCCCTTAACTAGGTTGTGTAGTACAGTAGTATAGGTTTTTTTGTATGTGGTTTTGATTTAGTGATTGTTGAAGAAAATGAATGAATGTATGTATGATTTTTACATTTCTTGATGGAGGCTAATGCATTGCTAAATAAATTGTGTATTTGTTTGTGTGTGTCTGTGTAATACAGGCATAAAAACAGCTTTTAAGATTATTTTGTGTTATATGAGTCAGCATTAACAATGTAGTAATTTCTGGTTTTCTAATGCTCAAGACCAAACGCAACTTGTGCTTGTCATAGGGTTCCTTAGAGAATAAAATCCAGTAACGAGGAGCATGCTGTATTCTTCAAATACGGTAAAATGTGAGCAGTCAATAATAATAATAATAATAATAATAATAATAATAATAATAATAATAATAATAAACGTCCAAGTGATACGACTCCCTTTTCCAAAGTCGATCTGAAAATTAAAAAAGGAAAAGTGAGGGAGTGAAGTCCCAGTATGTACGAAAATAATGCTACAAATTCAGATAAAATTTATGTTTTCCAATACATTTATCGGTTTAGTTTTTAAGGCATTAGTTTCTTGGGTATCCTTTTAGTTAATTATACATTTTTATGACACGATTCAATTCGATTATTTTGCTATTTTTATGCAGTACTCTCTCAGTTAATCTTGAAATATTAAATGTATTGCGGTAGTCATTGGAATCATTTGGAGATGCGAGGAATACTTCTTTAAGGTGAAGTATTTTGCGAGAGCGTACATGCGTAAAAAAATAGCGTCCTTTGTCGACTGCGGGTTACGTGAAAATTTGTTGTTTTTTTCGCTTGTTTCTGCAGTACATCTTGATTCCTGACTTTACATAGTGCGATATGGTCTGGTTGGCACCCTTATTCTACCTACTAACCTTGCTTCCTGCGCCCTCATTTTTCTCTCCGGTGGATCTCCATTTTTCTTCCATTTCTGAGTTCCCTGGGAACGACTCGAGCGTGAGGCGGGATTGTCGGCGACGACGCTTTCTTCGTCAACGCGGTCTCGAGTCTCTTCGTCCCGCCGCCGCCGCCGCCGCTCTCCCCCCCCCCGGCCGCGCCTTCACCGCGTCCCCGCCGCCGCCGTCCCCACCGGCAGTACAGCCTCCGCCACCCGCCGTCCCCCGCCTCCACCGTCCCCACCTCACGGCCCCCCACCATTTTCCACCCACCGTCCCCCACCCCCGCCGCCGTCTTCTCCGCTCCCCACCGCCAACCCCGCCCCCACTGCCGTCATCACCGCCGCCACCACCGCCGCCATTACCGCCGCCAACGTCGCCCTCGCACGTCTCGGGCGTCATCGCCGTCAGAGCCGTCGTCGCTGTCGCTGTCGTCGGCGGCGGCCGCCGCGGCGGCAGCGGCGCGGCGCCGGCGTCGCGGTGCAGACGCAAGCGCGGACGCGCATGGGTTTTTTCGGCCCAAATGAGTCGTGCCTAATTCAGGCCTTGGGGAGCGACGGCGACGAAGGCGGCGGGGAAGGCGGCGTTGGCGTTGGAGGGGGCGGCGAGAGGGCGTCCGCAGCGTCGGAGGGGGAGGCAACGGAAGAGGCCGCCGCGCTTACATATTCATGAGAGCGGCGCAGGCCGCGGGTGAAGGCGACGGAGACGGAGGCGTGGCGCCGCGGAAGAGGCGCTCTGCTGCCCGCGGGCGTGGAGACGGCGACGAAGGCAGGCAGGGAGGGTGGACGTTGAGGAGGCCTCAGAAGGCGTGAATGGCAGCGGGGATGAGAAGAAGACAAGGGTTGAAATATGATCACGAGAGAGGGAATTAAGATGTTGTCAGAGGGAATGGCAATACTGACGAACTATTGCTCACGGATCCGATGTGATAGAAGAGGGGCATACTGTTAATAATGGGATCTCTTCTGTGTTGCTTGAGGCTATGGTGCGGACGTCATGGGACACCGGCACTATGAGGTGTGTAACGTCACCACATGGCGGCCAGGTTCGACCATCTTTAGAAGTTTAGCAGAGGGGAAGTGCATCCGGTCGGCTAGTACAAAAGCTGTTAGTAGCTTTTGTCAACTGAAAAGGGAGCTATTAACACCCCGGGACGCAAGTCGGCCGGGCAGAGAGTCCTGACCCCGCCGGCGGTCGGGAGGCTGGCTGGCCATGGTCTCAGAGCCACCCACACGTGCAGAGAAGCTAGGGGTGGGGTGGGGACAGACCGCCAGAAGCTAGCCGGCCGGAAGAGAGAGTTCGTTAAGAGATCGCCTCGCGTGCGGACGCAACTGCGGCCGTTGGCGGTAGTGCTTTCCCTTTGGACACTGCGAGTGCGTAGCACCGGTGTCAGGACACCGGCGCGGTAAAGCGTCTGGGTGGAGGACGCACTAGCCAGGAGATGGGAGCAGGGTGCGTGGAGCCGCGGAGGTAGATTGCGAACGGAACCCCAGAGCTGTACATATATAATATTCTGTAAATAAATATTGTAACTAGAGCTCGTGTCTGTGTAGTCATTTCGCTACCACGACGCCACAGACGGGGTAATTTAAATGGTGGCGCGTCAACGAACCAGGCAGGGAAGCTGTGTTAAAATTAGTTAACAAATTTTAATTGTGCAGCGGCATAAATACCCAGGCTGGGAGGAAGTATGCGGTTACGATAGACTCGTATATCGGTACTTGGATGAACTTCGAGGGCTCACCGGTAGTAACGCACGGGGTTATTTAAATCGTAAAGGCATCGAAGGGGCAGAGACTGGATCGTCGGACCGAAGAAAGAAGCCATCCCGGACAGGAAGGAAGGACGACGTCAAAGCCAACCGACGCCGATACAGGGACATCAAGGACACCGTACGTAAGTGTAGCCTTCGGCATTCATAGCGATCAGAATCAGGCATAATGGCATTTTTAGCAAAGTACCGGAAAGACTGTCTGGTGCAGGTCGCGAGAGAATTAGGAGAGTCTGTAACTAATGAGAATACAGTGATCAGCCCTCAAACAGATAATTTTAGATAGTGTTCATTACGAGGAAGAATTTGTCAAAGAATTAGCGAATAATTGTCAGATATTATCGCGAGGAACGAGAAGAAGGGAAAAGAAAGGGAAAGAGAAAGGAGAGGGAAAGGAACGAGAAGCAAGGAGTTTGAACTGGAGAAGTTGAGACTAACAAGCAGACGACGACTATTTCGGAAGCAGGTACGGAGGCAAATTCTAAAGCGCACATTAAGTTATATCATGTAATGGATAAATTTAGAGGCGGAAAGGATGATATCACGGCTTATTTAAGTGTATTCGAAGCACAGGCCAATCAATTGGGCGTACCGGAAGAAGATTGGGTAATCAATCTTATGGGGTTGTTGCCGAACCAAGTCAACTCATGGCTTATGATTGAAGGTCGGGAAATGCGACCGAATATACCGAGAAAAAGCAAAATTATTAGAAATGTATAAGTTTAATGCGGAAAAGTTTAGGCAACTATTTACTAAACATATGAAGCAGACCGGTACCACTTGGAACGTGTACGCGAGAGAGTTGCACAATTATTGTAAGCAGTGGGTGGCGGGATTGCAAATATCTACCTTTGAAGCTCTTCTTGATCTAATTGTTACCGATCAAATGAAGCGGCGGGTTCCGTCCGAGATCAGGGAACATTTTATAGACGAATGGGGTAAATTTACAGTTGCGTTGGACTTCGCAAAAAAATTAGATAATTATGAAAATAATAGGGCAGGATGGAAGAGCTTGTTTCCAAAGCACGGTAAGAAGGCAGAACCAGTTGCAGATATTACCCCGAGTTCGGAGAAGCATAGTGCGAAGCCATATGATAAGAAGGGTGAAGTAAGAATAGATTTCGATCAGCCGAGCAAACGGAAATGTTTCTCTTGTGGCTCGACCCAACACCTTAAGCGGGACTGTCCAGGTGCACGAAACGGGGAGAAGGTTGGTCATGTGGCCGACCAAGATGCGCGTGAATTATTTCGCCCACACACGGTTTCCGGATTAATTAACGGAATCAGATCGGAACTTTTGAGAGACACTGGTGCGAGTTTTGATATTGTTAATGAACGGCTGGTAAAAGATGAGCACATGACGGGCGAGTCGGTTTGGATATTTCAGCCACTAGACTCTGAACCACGGAACTTGCCAGTCGCGCAGGTAACAGTTCAAGGGCCGTTTGGAACTGTAGTTACGAAGGCAGCGGTAGTAAAAAAAGAATGTGATATCGGTTACTATCTGTTGAGTAACAGAACTGCTCTGCTGCTCGATGAAATACGCAAGGGTTACGTAGAGCCGCAAGTGGTTGGGGCCGTGGTAACTCGCGCGGGCGCGGCCAGGGCCGAGGCTCGGGAGGCCGTAGCATCCGAGTCGCCGTCAGGTGAGCGACCGAGGAGGCTCTCCGGACGGGCTGACGAAACAGAAGGGCTGGAGCCACCGCAAGCCGTAGAGGAAGTCAGACGGAACTTGAACCTCAGGTTGTCAATTAATCCGCGTAGACAGAGAGACGTTTGCGGCGGAACAAAAAAGGGGACAATAGCCTGAAGGAAATATACAAAGCGTACGTGAATAGAGTACCAGAAAGGGAAAAGACGCGTACTTCATTAAGGATCAGTGTTATTTCGATCGCGACACAGTAAACGCGGAGAAAGATTCGACATGATTGTTGTACCGGAAATGTATCGAAGTACCGTCCTTGTTGTGTCATGAAACAGCCAATGCACATAGGCACCACTAAGAGCAAGGATAGCATGCTAAATATTTTTATTGGCCGAATTTTTTCCCAGGAAAGGGAAAAAATTTATCAGATCTTGTGATAGTTGTCAGAAGGTGGAAGGTCGGGAGAGAGGTGCGTGGCTACCTTACCAGTACCGCCTGTCTCAGAATATTTGGCAAAATAAACGTAGATGCATGCGGACCATTTCTGAATCGCAAACGGCATAAATTCATCCTGACTGCCATCTGTGTAGCTAGTCGATTTCCCGAGGCAATCCCGATAACGGATTTAAGATCTACTACGGTTATTGATGCGCTACTGGAATTATTTAGTAGAATAGATTCCCAAAGAGATGCAAACGGATCAAGGCACTGGCTTTACTTAGTATACTGACAGCGGAATTCGACAGAAATTCGAATTCGGCTAGTTAGAGTTCGCCGTACCACCTCAATCCAATGCAATGAGCGTGTTCATCGAACGATGAATAGACTCATTAAGGTTATGTGTTTGGAAGCGGGCACGGAATGGGAAAAGCAGCTTCCGGCAATCTTATTTGCGTTACGGACTACTGTGCACGAAAGCTTAGGATTCACTCCCGCTGAGCTTGTGTATGGCAGGAACACGTACTCCCATCACTTTAATGTATGAGCGCCTTGCGGAACTGAGGAAGAAGAGAACTCTGTGGTCGAATACGTGTTTAAATTAGTGAACCGTCTCAAAAGATCGCGCGAGCTTGCTCATCAAAATTAGTTAAGGAGCAAGAAAAGAAAGGTGTGGTATGACCGCAAAGCAGTGCACCGTACATTTGCTGTAGGAGATCGTGTCCTAGTGTTAGCGCCGAACAGAACCAGAAACTTCGGTACAATGGGTCGGCCGGCGAGGTGTTAGAAAAATATCCGAAACGAATTATGTCGTTTTGTTACCTGGGAAAAAGAGGGCCGTGTATACCATGTGACATGTTGAAAGGTACCATCAGAGAACGGAATACATTAGTTACGTGGCAACACAGGCACCAAGTTCGAACCAGACGAAGATGAATTGGACAAATATGCCGTGAAACTAGAAAATAGGATTTTGAGTTAGAAGTGATGTTCGAGGGTACAGATGTCGAACCGGAATTTCGGAAAGGCTGGAAGAGATAGTATTCAAATATAAAAGATATTCTCGACAAGCCTGGTCTGACTGACATGGTAACAATGGATATCGAAATCATGGACGAATCCAAACCTGTCAGAAGTGCACCTACCGTATGTCGCCTAGACAGTCGGAAATTCTGAAAGAAGAAATTACAAAAATGTTACAGGATAAAATCATTGAAGTAGGTGATTCAGATTATACCTCACCGATGATTTTAGTAGAAGCACTCAGGAAGGAAGCGCGGCCGTGTATTGACTACAGACGTCTGAATCAATGCATTAAGACAGAGTATTACCCTTACCGAGCATGGAGGAAAGAATAGAGACAGTGGCGGCGGCCAAAATCATTAGCACACTTGATTTGGCAAAGTGTTATTGCAATTGCCCTCACGCCGAGAGCACAGCGTTATGCGGCTTTGTGACGAAATTCGGAACTTATCGACCATTACGACTTCCCTTTGGGATTAAGAACGCACCTTACCAGTGCAGTCGCATGATGCATCCTTGTTAGATTCGTGTAGTACATTTGCTGTACCGTATATGGATGACATTGCCATTTTTAGTAATAACTGGGAAGATCATATCCGTCATCTGGAAGAAGTATTTCAGATTATCAAAAAGGCGAAACTGCATGTCCAGCCGACTAAATGTAAATTCGCTAGAATTCCGTGCAGTACTTGGGATACGTTGTGGGCGGGGCGTAATGAGGCCAGTCCAAGCAAAGGTTCACGCGATCCAAGAGTATCCGCTTCCCAAATCAAAAAAGCAAGTCAGGGCTTTTCTAGGGCTCGCAGGATATTATAGAAGGTTCATTCCAGGATTTGCAGAAAAAGCGGCACCGTTAACAGATTTACTGCGTGGGAGGGAACGCCAAGGCAAAGTAAATTGGTCGCAAGAATGTGATGACGCATTCAAAGCCCTAAAGGACGCCCTATGTAGTGAATCTGTAGTACACGCTCCAGATTTCAGCAAACCATTTATTATGCAATGTGATGCATCAGATCGTGGAATAGGCGTAATTCTGGCTCAAAATGATGAGGAAGGGAATGAACATCCCATATTGTACATAAGTAGGAAATTATCTGACTCGGAAATTAAATTTTGTAACGGAAAAGTGTACGGCTATAATTTGGGGCTTGCAGAAACTGAAATATTATTTAGACGGGCAAGTAAAGATCAAAATTGAGACTGATCATAACCCTTGGTATGGTTAGTAATTGTTCTGGAAAAATCCTAGGTTAATGAGGTGGTCACTAATGATCCAATACCACAACATTGAAATCATTCATAAAAAGGGGAAAGAACATGTAAATGTCGACGCATTGAGTCGAATGTTTTGAGAAGGCTGATCTGATCACAATGATGCGGAAGGACACACTGTAGGGGTCCTTGCAACGGTTGCATTATATAAATCCAAAATGTGCTTATATGTGTATTGTTTTTTGTTTTTTTTCTTTTGTCGAAGTTATATTTAGGTTCATGTTTAATCGTTGTTTCAAAGGTTATAATTATTGATGTCATAATGTCTTGTTGTTAGATGTTTCTAATGTATAATCATGTATGCTTTAGTTGATATGTTTTGTTTTGTTTTTATTCTCAAGGTCATATTCATGTGTATCATAGTAATGAAGATTGAAAATAATATATAAATGTACATATGTTTTATGACATAGATCTAATACGAAATTGTAATCTTGCTTTGTACTGAGAAAAAACTGGGTCGTTCGCAGTCGAGACATTAGATTAGAATGGCTAGGAGAAAAATAGTAAAGGTATAGAGAATTGCTTTAGCCTGTAGGCCAAAACGGCCATGTAGAATCCAGAATACAGGTTACTAGTGAATTTTGTCCTGTAGTTGCACCTGGAAAAATTCATTTCGCGGATATAGGAGTCTGTAACGTCACCACATGGCGGCCAGGTTCGACCATCTTTGAAGTTTAGCAGAGGAAGTGCATCCGGTCGGCTAGTACAAAGCTGTTAGTAGCTTTTGTCAACTGAAAAGGAGCTATTAACACCCGGGACGCAAGTCGGCCCGGGGAGAGATCCTGACCCCGCCGGCGGTCAGGGAGGCTGGCTGGCCATGTGGTCTCAGAGCCACCCCACGGCAGAGAAGCTAGGGGTGGGGGTGGGGAATGACCGCCAGAAGCTAGCGGCCGGAAGAGAGAGTTCGTTAAGAGATCGCCTCGCGTGCGGACGCAACTGCGGCCCGTTGGCGGTAGTGCATTCCTTGGACACTGCGAGTGCGTAGCACCGGGTGTCAGGACACCGGCGCGGTAAAGCGTCTGGGTGGAGGACGCACTAGCCAGGAGATGGGAGCAGGGTGCGTGGAGTCGCGGAGGTAGATTGCGAACGGAACCCCAGAGCTGTACATACTATATAATATTCTGTAAATAAATATTGTAACTAGAGCTCGTGTCTGTGTAGTCATTTCGCTACCACGACGCCACAGGTGTCACTGTCGGAATGTTGGAGACGCAGTGTAGGCATGCGAGCACATCGTGAGCTGGTGGTGATACACGACAGCACCTACTTCTCGCATTATTTGTAAATTTTCCGTTTTCGAAAATTCTGAGTTAAAACAAACTGACTCGTACGACATTTTTAAACGTTTATTGCTATATCGAAGAAAAAATATTGGGCATTTTTTGAGATTTTGTTACAAATTGCTTGTTCTTAAAAAATACGCGAAAGGTACTAGAGTTTTTTAAATGTACATAATCATATTTAAAGATCTAGTTTTTTAGATCAAATTTCATTTAAAAATTGCTGTCTTCGAAATTCTAGTTATGGTATGTTAATTGTTTGCAATTTCCGAAAATATTGTTCCTCGAAAATGGAGCCAATGCAATTTTGTAATCATAACATTCTCTCCGAGAAACAAGTTGAAAACAAAATTTGTTTTCAACAAAACGTTTTTGACAAAATAATTCTTTAAAAATGCCTATGATTTTACACAAAATTATGCCAAATGTACTCATATTTTCGAAAATCTGCACCTTATCCTATGTCTTTGAAATGCCTATGTTAAATATCACATTTCACTACCAAAAAAACTCTTACCTTCAATATTGCAGTCGTAAGAAGACGCCTACAAATGGTTTATACTTTGTCTAAGCGTGCTTCACTCTATCCGAGAAAAAAATTAATCCAAAAATTGGAAAATGTTGCAATAAATGAAAAAAATTAGCAATAAATGAAAAATATTAAAATGTACCATGTAAAAATATCGGACTGTTATACCCAAGTTCGTGGGTTCAAATCCGATCGAAGCCGTGGATTTTTAAGGGCGAAGAAATCCTTTGCATGTCTTCCTTCAGAGGGGAAGTAACGCCAACTGTCCCAAGTTGTAGACTCTCAAGCACTCAAGATTCTCAAGCCAAAATGAAGCTTCTGAGCAAATTTCAATTTGCCTGTTTCGTCTCCCGAGTGATGCCTTGTTTATCTGTCAGGCGGTGAAAGGAATGCAGCGGAATTTGCGTGTCAGGCAGAAGAACAGGCCTCATGGTCTGAGCCTTTCCACGGAAAATAAGGCATCTTTGAATTGAGTGTTGAGGCTTGATGTAAAGTTCCCCCTAATATCCGTTTCGAATTCGACGTAGAGTTCGGCCAGATTGATCAGGGAATGTCATTTTAGAGCAAGTGGTGCAAACGGTTCAGACGCTAACTTTGACCAGTGACGAATTTGCTACAAACAAATTTGTTGATACCAGTGCCAAGAGTACTCAGAAAACCTACATTTTAACTACGCAAAATTTTACAGGACCTCGCAGTATTAGTTTTCTGACGCACTTTCTGTCACTGCGCTGCAGCATTACAATACTTTCTCTTTACCATGCAAGTAAACAGAGTGGTGAGAAACTAAAAATATTGAATACGTCATTCTAGAAGATTTTCATGTCTGAAAACAGAATTTGAAATGCTAGTGATAGCAGGGGAGTGTTCGTCCAAGCAAAATTATGATGTTGGAGTATACATAGAAAGAAAGATTTTCGATTAAACAACATATCTTTCGTTTATTTCCCAACTATGATTTCCGTTGATTTTGATGCCACTTGTACATACGCTATTTTTCTACTATACACATTTTTCATTCATTCCCAATGTGAAATAGATTTAGGTATGTTGACTCCGAAAAATACTAAATTACTGTACAGTTTTGTTACGTTTCCTCCTCTAATACAATCGAAGAAAAAATGCATTTTTTTCTGGGACACAGCTCAGTGTATTAAAGCTATTCTTAGTCGTTCTGAACGCCCAGTTGTGTATTATTGCTCGACCCATACTTATAAGAAAACAGAGATACAAATTATTAATTTTTACGTGCAATGTTTTGTGCAATCGCGCATCCAATGGAAGAGAGCTTAGGGAGCTTAAAGTTCGTCATCTAGAAGCCGTTTTCAAAAATATAGTTTTTACTAATTTTCTATATGATGAATGATTTCTGTATGATGGATGACATGATTTCTCTTCATAATGATTCATTATTTCAGTTTAATACGTTACAAATAACTAAAAACCTACGAATGTAAATTAATTTCCATATTGATAATAAATGAAAAGCTCGTAAACAGGAAAACATGTCAATTGGACTCTAAACCTATAGCCGCCCCTCTCGAACAATCCTGGAAGCGTCACTGGATTTGTGCAATTTTGAATAAATCGTCCAACGTTCTTGCATGCAACATTCCCTACATTTTTTGACCTATTTCGCCGCTCGCCATAACCGGGTGTGAAGCAACCGGCCAAACAAATGCGATATGAAGTGTCGCTGTCCGCGTGAAAGGGCTGACCTTTGGAATGCTAATATCGTGAACGCGTGCCCGTCGCCGTGACGCCCG
Organism: Teleogryllus oceanicus; assembly: GCA_964035755.1. Taxonomy (NCBI): domain Eukaryota; kingdom Metazoa; phylum Arthropoda; class Insecta; order Orthoptera; family Gryllidae; genus Teleogryllus; species Teleogryllus oceanicus. Next base: position 75,507,892 of record CAXIVR010000001.1, on the reverse strand, counting down.
CCCTGCCAGCGATGGTCGCTCGTATGACGGTCCGCGCGGGAGTGTGTACTTGCGGTTTTTGTCTTCGTTGCAACAAGCGGTGCGCGGGGCAAAGGGGATGACAGCTTGACAAGTTGGAGCGCCCCAAGCGATGCGCGGCGACGCCGGCGGGCGGGCGGGCCGGGAGCCCTGCCAGGCACGCTATACATCTTGACAGTGGAACCGGTGTCGGCGGGGTCATTATTCTTACCTGACGCTCGGGCCGACGAATGCACTGGGAGCTTTTCGAAGTACTTGCTTCTTCCGATTCGCCCGCAGCCGGAATACGGCGTCATTTTCCGCGAAAGTGTTCCATTTGGTGTACAATCCGTATAATTTTTTGGGAATATATGCAATATAAACTATGTTTTTAGCATGGAGGTACGCGTCATATGTCGTAACTGGAATGTGGAAATTACTTTATTCGGAAATCAGTGTTTTACCTTGTGCAGATTTTCTAATGTGATTTTTTAAGAACAAAAAGTCATAGTCTAAGCTACTTCTTCCGATGCGCTCGCTGCTGGAAAGCAAAATCATCTTTCACGACTGTTCAATTGGATGTGCAATTAGCAACGTTTTCCATAACTGGGAGGTTAAAGTCGTTTGTCAGTTAGAATCACTTCAAGTAGAATTCGTTCCGGTTAGACTCCGTTCCGGTTAGACTCCGTTCCGGTTAGACTCCGTTCCGGTTAGACTCCGTTCCGGTTAGACTCCGTTCCGGTTAGACTCCGTTCCGGTTAGACTCCGTTCCGGTTAGACTCCGTTCCGGTTAGACTCCGTTCCGGTTAGACTCCGTTCCGGTTAGACTCCGTTCCGGTTAGACTCCGTTCCGGGTTTGACTCCGTTCCGGTTAGACTCCCTTCCGGTTAGACTCCGTTCCGGTTAGACTCCGTGTTCCGGTTAGACTCCGTTCCGGTTAGACTCCGTTCCGGTTAGACTCCGTTCCGGTTAGACTCCGTTCCGGTTAGACTCCGTTCCGGTTAGACTCCGTTCTGGTTCAGAGACGACGGAGAAGAATGTGAAATAAATGACGTAGGGTAGTCATGCAGAGAAATAAAGGAGAGTAATGGGGATACAATTAGCAGTGCTCGTAAATGAAACTTTCATTATCAATAAGTTGTGGTATGTACTCTGAGTAGGGTATTGTGATGAGTGTTGTATTAGTATTTTTATCATTTTAAGGAGACAAACGGGAGGTACAACCAGAGATGAAGGAGAGTTTATCGCTTTTATATGTATTGCACATTGTACTTAAGAGTCATTTCGTGTTCATTGAGCTGAATGTGTGTTTATGGGTACATTTAAACGTAATTTTACTTCAGATTTTTATTAGCTTTAAAAATATTTCGCTGAAAAAATCGGTACTAATGCTTTTAATGTTTCGAATTTTATTCCCTGTTATGTTTTCTTCCTCTTAAAACATAACATAACCTAATTGCGTTTCCTTATGAGAAGTAGTGGCTTACACGAAATGTACCACGCTTCTGTGAATTTTAGAACATTCCAAATGCCCCTTGACATGCTGGTTATCATTCATTATCGTTACTAAAAGCGAAATTACAAACCACTAAAGTTTAGGTAAAGCAAACCTTACATTTATTTCGCATTTAGATTGTTTCTTTGCTTAAACCCCAAAGACCGCATTAAAATGGATGAAATATGTTTCAGGGCTTTTGATGATAACTCATCGCCTGGATAACTTTCTCCAATCACCGCCCTTCCTGTGCTACGGGAAAGAATAAAAATTCTGTTTGTAATGGTGCCCGCACAATACTGAAATTCATTTTTTGTTTAACTCGAGGTTCGTATTATTAGAGAAAAGTAGACGTCCATGGTAATTTACTTGTACAGTTAACATAAGGTGGGATGTATAAGAAAGAAAAAGGAAATAGTCTCCCTTGATCTTCCGATATTAGGAGACAGAATGATGTATATTTATACACATTACCGGAGGTCAGTATTTTGCACATTTCACTGGCTGGTGAATGGAGAGAAACAAAAATCAAGACACATGTTCCTCACCTGAGATGTGTGAGCCCTGTTGGTTCTCAACTAGAGTTCTTGGGACCTTTTGTCTTTCCTTGACGTTGAGTGAACCTTGTTCCCTGTGCGTCTGCGCGTCCGCCTCTCCACCAACTTTCGCTTTCGGCAGAGAACGCCTCGGTCCGCACTCGGCGCTCGTCGCCCCCTTCCCCGCTTCCATCGCCCTCTGGCCGCTCCCACTGTGCCCGTGACCCTCGCTCGCCTCTGCGGCCTCCGCGCACCCCCTTTTCCACACGCTCCGCCACCGCCCGCACACCATTTCTACCTTGCACTGTGTCCCACTCCGCTCACCGCCCCGCCTCCAACTCCGCCCCTCACTAGACTCTGCCCCCTCACTAGACTCTGCCCCCTCACTAGACTCTGCCCCCTCACTAGACTCTGCCCCCTCACACTTCCCTCCTCACACTGTACCCGTCCTCACACTGTACCCGTCCTCACACTGTACCCGTCCTCACACTTACCCGTCCTCACACTGTACCCGTCCTCACACTCTACCCGTCCTCACACTCTACCCGTCCTCACACTCTACCCGTCCTCACACTCTACCCGTCCTTACACTCTGTCCATCCCCACCCCTCATCGCAATCTTCCCCTTTCCATACTCCGCCCTTTTTTCTCATTCCGCCTCGCCCGCACTTCGTCCTTCCTCGCACTTCGTCTCGCCCCGCCCCGCACTTCGCTGTGAACTCCGTCCCTCCCCACACTCCGGCCAGCGGCGCCCCGTGGCGCTTGGGCACCTGACGGCGCAGACCACCTGCGGTCGGCCGCCGCCATAACTTAGAGGGCAGCGCGTGCGACGTGGGCGGCACGGGGAGGAGAGGACTGACGCGGGGCGAGGCGGGGGACGGGGGCAGAGTTCCCGGAGCCGCACTCTCCTCCCCCCCCCCCCGCTCTTTCGCTCGTTCGCCCTCCCTGCCTGCACGCCCCCCCCCGCCAGCAGTCTGCTTCACCGGCTTACGCGCTCGCCCGACTACCGGCTCCCCCTCTGATCACTGGCGCCCAATTACATTCATCTACCCGTTCCCCCTCCCTTTCCTATCTCCCACAGGACAGTCCCCGATCTTCTCTTAGTCTTCAACACTTGGCTTCCATCTTCCGCCCAGGGCCCGTCTCCGGCTCTCGCCCAGTGTTCATCGCCGAGAATTACTGCTAGTTCTTCTCCTCCGCATCACATCCACCTCCCTCCCGTACGCAAGTTTCTTGCTCGCTTTTTTAGACTGTTTTCTATGGGTGTGCTTTTGTTGGTGCTTCCTTTCCTGTCTTCCTTCGTACCAAATATGCAGCCGCCAGATTTCGCCATTTGATATCGGTATTCTGTGTGCACCCGGCAACCTCTCTGTTCGGACATCTTTCGTTTCGAACCCAGAGAAGTCCGCTTATAAGTTCCAGTCATCATTTCCGTCAAGAAAGTAATAAACATTTCTTAATATGCGTATATTGGAAAACGATCTGGTTACTAAGCCCAAAATCTTACCTTTTTATGAATTGCCTTAGATAACACTGACCATACATTGCCGTTCAACTGACACAGAATGTCGATACGCGGATTACTTTGTGTATGGAAAACCCTCACGCGAATCAGGGCAACTTTTCAGGACATATTTGATGTCCACAAAATCATTCGATGAAATCATCTACTTTACCGTCAGTCATGTTGAAATCTCCCCTCGCAAACTTCCGCCCAAATGAACAAAGTACTTTATAACATCTGATCGTGCCAACGATACATTTCAGTATGCGTGATAATTCACTAACATCACCATGCACGCGCTATAACACGCAATCTGTTGTAAGAAAATAAACTGGCTTTTCAAAGTGTTATGACCCTTTCTTAAAAATGTGTAATAGTTGTTGACAAGATGCCAAAATTTGCCCATATTTACGTTAGCGATCTTTCTATTTTACCATTTTACACCAGTTCTCGAACAGTTTCTACAGGTTTGACGTCCTGAACATGAAAAGAATCTAAAACACGTTTACATTTTATGCTCGTCTAATACAGTCATGTTTATTTAAAATTGTAACTATATTTTCCACATAATAATGAATCGATATTTCGCACTTTCACTATCTGTATTTTACACTTTCACTATCTACCTTTCGCAGCTTCACAATCTCTTTCGTGCTGTCGCCATCTCTCATTCGTACATTAACTATCTCTCTTTCGCGCTTTAACTATCTCCCTTTCACCGGGAGAGATGGCACAAGACATCAACTGATGTCACTGCAGTCCCTTTGTCCGGAAGGCCCTAGGTTCGACTGCCGACGGTGGCAGGATTTTAGACACTAGCTTGTCAGCTAGGTCGAATTCAGTTGCTTTCTGGAGAATTCTAGCGGCCAGCTGCTCTGATCGGTAGTTTTCCGTGGTTTCTCCGATCAACATCAGGCGAATGCCGGAGCAGTATCTTAACAAACAGGCCATGGACCGCGGGTGATCTTTCGTTCCTTTTCGTTGTCCTGTCCTCACCCTTTACACACACACACACACACTAAAATGCATTACACTACCATACATGATTGGAGACCGGTCGGGAGCTTAGAGATTGTCCGGCTGGGGCGGTGCCCCGCTGGGGTGATACCCCGCTGGGGTGATACCTGGTTGTGAGTAACCCCAGTAGCCGACGGTAGATCGGCGCCGGATCTCGCCATCCAGCGGGGGAAGATCACCGCCACTTCCGAGCAATAACACGCACCACACGTACGGAAGTAATGATCATAGCAATTGATGCTCTCGGTATCACTAACAATCAATCAGTCTCTCTTTCGCACTTTTACTATCTTTCTTACCTATATATATATATATATATATATATATATATATATATATTTGTGTGTGCGTGTGTGTGCGTGCGTGTGTGTACACACACACACACCTATCGATCTTCATTTCTTTCTCATTTTTCCTCAGGCCGCACCTCTGGCGAACAACAACCGCTTTTCCGTTTCCGAATCCTTGTCTCCCGTCGAACAGCTCGATAGCAGCCAGGCTCTCCTTCGCTAGGTCTTCCTAAGGCGCCCACTCAGTTCGTGCCCACCCTCATTGCGTTTCAGCGGGAGAGTGCCTTAGTCTTTCAAGAGTTTGCCCTTCCACTAATTCTCCTCCCGTAAACTCATTCGCTCCCTCTTCAGGGCATTCATTCCCCCTTCGATCCACTTCTTTATTCGGACACTCATCGTCTTCGGTTAAGAAGAGGTTGCTAGTTGTCTGAGTCAAGTTTGTTTTCTTTCTGCTCTGTCACTTCGCGTCGGGAAGTTCTCCATTTTAATAATTGTTTACCATCGGTTCACCGTATACTTCGTTAACTTTTTTGTTTTTTCCCCTATTCATTTACATTCGTACTTCACATTGCTAAAGCTTCATCATGCCTTTTCAAAACGTGTAAAGATAATTCTAATCACCGTTTTGAATTACATTACATAATTTTTTCAATAGTATGAATTGCAGAATCTGATTATTCTGATCGTTGCTTTAGGCACGAAAATAGTAGATTTATATTTCAATTTTTTTCAAACTTTTCAAAATTTACTTAATCGGCAGTTCCAAATTGTTTCTTTAAATTTCTTGTAAAAATAGAGTAAAATACACTTAAAAATGTGGCATAGGTTTGATTTTTCACTGTTTACTTTGAAAATTGCAAAAGTTAAACTTTTTATCGGCTTCTTCCTACAACTACAAAATGAAAATAAAGATTTTTCTTTCACATAAAAATTTGTTGTCCATAGGTAAGGTTAATTAGTTAGTGCCTTATTTTACGTGGCGAGACTCGGGCCATCAGGCACGCTCTTCCGTCTACCCACGCAAATTTCGTTGCGCTCCTTTCACCACCTAGCGGAGAGAAGAGGTATTATCGTAGGCGACGAAACAGGCGGATCTCAATTTTGCTCAGAGGCTTCTTTTAGGCTTGAGGATCTTCTACATGCAGTAAATCTACTAACATGGGACAGCCGGCTTTACTTCCCCTACGAAGGAAGGCGTACGAAGGATTTTTTCGCCCTTAAAAATCCACGGCTTCGATCGGGTTCGCAACCCGCAAACTCGTGTACAACAGTCCGGTACGCTGACCGTTATATCACCGAATCCGCGAGGTAGTGCACATTTTTTGAAACTTTTAATAGTTTTCGCGCAATACTGCGTGCCAGATTTGCTATTTTTAAAAAATTACAAAAACAAGATTTTCTCAAATACGCCTCAGTGTTTCTTTAAACTTTTGGTGGGGATACTGCTAAATGTACTCAATTAGATAAAATAAATGCCATTTTGCTCCTTTGTTCTTTTTTTTAACTTGACTAGCCGCTCACGTCCTTAATATTTATGGCTTTAAATAATGTCACATAACGCATCTCCAAAACTCACAGGTTTTCTATAAAAACGTGCTCAAATTTCCGCATTTTCAGGAACGCTCAAACTCCATTTTCTTAAAAACGGCACCAAATTTTGTCTTGAAACTTTTCGTACATGTAGTGCTAATTGCATCGTTTAAGATGAAATAATGTTAATTTTGCTGTATTCTTTTGTTTTTTGAAGAAATACACAAATGTACATTTTTGAAATATCTCTCAATACATTAATATGCACATTTCCAGCGATTTGTAGACAGTTTTGCATTTGTGGGTGGAAGTGCTTTAAATGACTTCAAATGAGGTTTTTCGAAATCTGAAACCGGGAGTGGTGGTTCAATGCATCAACTTATGTCACTGCAACGCCGCTGAGCGGGAAGTCTTAAGTTCGAGTCCCGACAGCAGCAGGATTTTGGACACTAGCTTTTCAACTAGGTCGAATTCAGTCGCTGTGTGGAGGAAACTTTTAGCGGTCGGTTGCTCTGATCGGTAGTTTTCCGTGGTTTCTCCGATCAACACAAGGCGAATGCTGGAGCAATACCCTAACAAACGGGGCCACGGGCCGCGCGCGATTATTCCTACCTCTTCCTTTTTCTATCCTCACCCCTTACCACACAGTTGTAAAAACATGCACTACACTACCACACATGCCGGGAGACCGGTCGGGGATTTAGAACTTGTCCCGGCTGGGGTGGTGCCCCGATGGTGGGAGATACCTGGTTGAGGAAAACCCCGTTAGTCGACGGTCGGCCGGCGGCAGATCTCACCATCTTATAGGGGAAGATCACCGCCACTTCCCGATGAAAAACAAGCACCAAACTGAAAGAGTAATAACCTGAGTTATTTACGCGCCGGGAATCACTGACAATCAATCAATGAATCGAAATATGAAAAAGATTCCTGTGACAAAAAGATCATGAAATTTTGCATTGAAAATAGAGCTTAATCGTTTTTTTCTTAAAAACGGTTCAAGATTTTTTAAGGAAAATTTCCATATAGGACAATGTTTTACTCTTCTTTAAATTCTAAGAGTATTTTTTCGAATCTATCATTAGGAAACGGAAAAATTGAGAAAACTAAAAAAAATGTATTTTTGGCGGCGATAATGGAGACTGGCGAGAGGACGTAGGAAGACCGTATAGCTTGCCAGACCCAAGAAATTAAAAAAAAAGTACTACTAGAAAGCCTGTTCTGTTAGCTAGTAGTTCTGTAGCACTACTAGTTTCTAATCCCATTTCGTTTTCATCAATTACCCTGAAACCTTACTTCTCTGAACATTACATTGATCTGGTCTGATATGTTAGGAAATATTTTTGTCCGATAGATTTCTTTTTTTTGCATTTAGTGGATGCATGTAAATGTAATCTTTTCCCACAATGTGTTCAAAACTCCATTATTTTGAACATTCAAACGACATTATTATACCGGCTCTTACGTTGACTTCAAGTCGGATTATTTTTATCAGCCGTCTTATTACTCTGAAATGCATCGTTTTATTTTGGTTTACTGTAATATTGCTGAGATATTTCATGAGCCTTCACAAGTGTCCATTAGCCAATTCTTTTAATGAAGACCGTGGCCTGTTTTTATATAGAATAAAAAGTATATATTTATAAGACCAGTCCACATTGACAAGGGTAAATATGGTGCAATTGAATCGGAGTGACGCTGGATATTTCTATTTACTGAAGCTTCCGGTTTGTTGATTAGAAGTTTTCTAAGTTGCTCATTAGTTTTACCTACTTTCTTTTGTTCTGATTGACATATTATTTGTAAGTTCTGAATTTGGAATCAAATCCAAATGAAAATCTATGTAGGTGTAGTTCCAAATCATGAAACAAATAACTATTTTACGGACGTTTAATATCACGATTTGCACCATTCTTAAAGAAGGTGTGTGCCAGGCAAAGAAAGAAAGTGGTGTTTTCTTAATTGCATACAATACCATTACAGTAACTTAGCATTTGTTGTCATAGGAAGTCTATTTTGAGATGGTAATTAAAATGGAAATGGAATTCGTCATTTTTGCAAATTAATAATGATAGCGCACAACGGAACATTTGCACGAATATGAAAAGTCGGCGAAGAGAGAACTGTGAGATACAGATCTCGGATATTAATTACTAAGAGCATAACGGCCAAATGATCAATGGCCGTATTGCGTGGAAAAAATTTTGTGGTAAGAACTTCAATCAAACTTTCTCATGCCATTTCAGCGGCTTTATTATTTTTCTTTGCAAAATGAATTGAAGACAAGTTGTAGATCGTTTAGGAATATAATAATCATTAATAAATAAAGGAAATTACTTTTTATCAGAAACTGGAGATATTGTGAGGATAATTGTTTTAATAACAATAAGAAAATATTCCAAATAATAAGATTCTAGATATGCCAATTTTTTTAAAAAGCAAATCAGTGACCTACGAGTTACAAATATTTTTAGACAAATATCTCTGATAGAAAGTCTAAAATTGTTTGTGAAGACAGTCATGGAAATATAATTAAATTGTACACTTGCAATACAGAACAAAACTACTTCTTTTACTCTTACGTGGAATAGTAGACATTCCTACGTTAACTTTTGTTCCGAATTTGGACTCTAAAATGAGAGCCATTGTATATTTATGAAATTAATTGAAGTGCAGTCCCGTGCACAAGCCGTACTTTTAGTGTGGAGTTTCGTGCAGTTGTTTATTTAGCTTATTTGTGCACAAACCTGTTAGGATTGCATATGGGACCTCAGGAGAAGTCAAATTTGTTAAACTCGCCTGTTAACTAATTTTGAACTCTTAATATTATGAGAACATGTAACCAATGTTGCCGCAACCCAAATGAAGTAAATAATAACTTTTATTTAATGGAAGGTTTTTATAATTATATAAAACGTTTTTTAAATTTTTTAAATTTTTTTTACGGTCCGCCGTTTATACACATTCCTACTGATGTGTTTCGGGTACCGGAATAACATTGGTATGCGACAGTAAAATCTAGTTTGAACAGACAAAAGGCTGGTTTGGATCCCGACACTGTCTTCATGAGCTTGAACGATTTATCGTGACTCGATTGGTCTCTGAAGTGAGATGCCTTGTGCCTTGGCTTCAAATAGACTGATATTCATGAACGTGATTGGAGTGGCGCTGGCAGGGTTACATTATTAATATGAAGACTGTGAAGACTGTGTCTATGCCATTGCAATTGTCAGCTAGCGCCGGTAGCTGAAGTTCTTAACCAAGCTCCGCTAAGCCAAGCATATCTGCGGACAAGGAACTAGAGACACCGATGAGTGAATGACTGAGAATCTTGGATACTAACAGCACTGAGCCCCTGGCCGCTAGGGATAAAAGGTCATAACTAGAAGGCGGATTTTGATGACCTAAAACATCGCCAAAAATTATCAATAAAATGTTTCTAAAATGTTTTACAAATAGCCTGAAATCAAAGAAAAAGTGCGTAAAAAAATGATCAAAAACAGTTCGGATGAACAACTCAAAGTGTTGGATACTTTACTAATGTAATGAAGACTTCTTTAATTCGTTCAAGTGAACTCACCTTGCAAATGTTTGGTTTGGACTGTTCTCTACTAGGAAATCTGTTTTTAGTTATTCCGAAATCGGCCGAACCGGCAATTGTTGATTACTTACTTACTTACTTACTTACTTACTTACTTACTTACTTACTAGATTTACATACTTACAAAGGCTGTCAAAACAATTTCTGAGCGAACGAATGGAATACTAAGCAATTCTATGAAGAACATTTGTTGCATCACGTAAATATTATTTGAAGCAAGTGCCATTCAAATGACTTTAAAAGCGATGGAATCAGCGAAAAAATGCATTAAAAACGACGGGAAAAGGTACAAGTGACTTATTAGTCGAAATTGACAAAAAATTCAAAATAATGACCTATAAAAATATATTGTGTTCTTTTGTCATAACATAAAGTGAGTTTCTAAACTAAACGTCATTGTTCTAAAGTGAAAAGAAAAAATGACATTTATTAAAATCGGCACCCAAGTCATGACTTAACGTAGAAATAAGTTTGAGGAGAATTATTCACGTTCAATGCCAAAAAGGATTGGAACGTTGTTACGCAAGGAACAGAGACAATTGAAAGGTGTTGCCAACGACAGGACATATCACCTACTGAACATATTCTCGTAGTAGTGTCAATGACGGAAACTGCAGATCTTGCTGAATCCAGTGAACCATCTAGCACTGTGCACGTGACCTGTTGGTGCACTCATCACAATCAGAAGGTTCCATTATACCAGTAATAATAAAGTTTTTTACAAAAAACACATCATGAACTAACCATTATATTTATTGTTGGAAAAATTTTTTTTATCAAGTAAGTTATGCAACGATGATAAATATTTCGAACGCGAAAGAAAAATCATCATTAGTAGGCTGTTTTTTACATCTGTTCCGTAGTTTCAGAAGGAACAAATTACGTTTGCTTAACAGAATAGTGCAATAATATTAATACTTTGCAGAGAATGTATTTAAATTCAGAAGTAAATGCATTTCTTTATGTATATACGGAGACTTCCATTTATTTGCGTTTCGCAAAAACGCAAGTTATTTCACATCAATTCCTGTTACATTTTGTTTTAATTATTATATATGTTTATATGTTATAATGTTAATATATGTTTATATGTTATATATAATAGGCGTAGATAAATAGAATAGAAATGTAGTTATTTAAAATATAAATAGATGACAACAAGCTTTCATTTTGGTATTTCCATTTTCATTAATAAAGTAAAAATAAATCTTAATTTTTATAATAATTTTGAGGATAACGGATAAGGATCAGAATAAATACAATTACCTATTCGTCGTAGGTTAACAAACAATCCGGCTAGGTCTTGAGAAAAAAGTCTCTGCCTCAACTCGTGATCAGGGAGTGAAATATATTGGTTTTAATTATTTCGGTTAGTGTATGTAGTCAGGTTCATTTGGTTTTCTCTATCTGCTTTTGAATTAATGTTTTTAAAGTAAAATACCCTAAACTGTTATTGAGCTATTGTAGTCAGTTCCAGTCAGGCAGTGTTCGATTTTTTCTCTTATTACTCAAACGTTTTCTTTTCGTTTGTAATAATTATTTGGAACATATAGAGTTATATATTTTTATATTAAATAAAGCTAAAGATAAATTTTTAAATAAATATTAAACATCCAATTTATTTCCGTTCCTTTGTAAGTCAGAATTTTTGAAGCAATCAAAACTGAAAAGAAATGCGATTTCAAATATTTTGATGAAAACGAATAAAAAAAGTCACTAGATTGTTTCAGAGGAAGGAAACAGAGATATTGAGGAAACAGGAAGGAAAAAGAGAAAAAGAAAACAGAGACATCTATATTACTAATTTACAATGCGCGGACAAATTGAAAGAAAATTATGGAGCATCCGCTCATGTAAGAGGTATCGAAGGTTTCATTAGATATGCAAGAACTTGGTAAAAAATAAAAAAAACAATGACGGTTTCAATTTTGAACGAAAAATGCAAATATTTTGTTGCGTTATGCCGGTATTTTCATTCTGCACGTATCGACCAAAATTCTATCACTGCGACACTACTTACGATATTGCTGATGTCATGCGACAGCAAGGCTTCAACATTGAATATGTGTTTTTTACGTGTTGCAATGTGGAATTGCTACTTTTGATATTCTTGGAATGTAAATAACTGTTGTACTGTATAAATATTCTGTACTCTGATGGCGGCTGGCTTCTCTGTTTGGTAACTTTCCGTAGTTTCTACGCTCAATACCAAATGAATGCCGGAGTAGTACCTTAACAAACGGGTCACGGACCGCTCACAATCTTCCCTTCCTCTTCCTTGTCATATCCTCACCCCTAACTTACACACTAGTACTCTCACATGCACGACACTACCAGATTTGCTGGCAGATCAATCAGGAGCTTAGAGCTTGTCCTGTCCTGATCGGGGTGGTGCCCCGCTGGTGAGAGAGACCTGGTTGAGGAAAATATCCACAAGCCGACGGGTAGTTCGACGTCGGATCTCGCCATTCATGGGGGGGGGGATCACCGGCACCTCCCGCGGTAAGATATTCACTACACCACGGGGCAGTTGAAGCCCCTGGAGTCACTAATCAATCAAACGTATCTGATGTTACAATTAAATTCCCATAAGCAGTAAGTCACTACTTACGACACTGCTGATGTCATGCGGCGAGGTAGAAAGAAGCTTCAGTTTTGCTTGTGTCGTTTCAGTACAGAGAACATTTGCTGCTGCAGATAACTAGTCTATTTTCAAATTTCTGAACTCTGGATTTTAAATGAACTTCCCGAGGATTCCGCGGTTTTCGCTTTAAAATCAATTTTCGTTTAGACTCTTTTGCCTCGGAAAGAGACGCGAAAACATTTATTAAGAATTTATTTCGACAAGGAAACACGAATATGTTTATAAATTTTTTGTTGCTTTTATCTCGAAAAACTCGCGTCTCTCTTGGAGATAAGAAAGTAAAATGAAAAGTGTAAGAAAATTTCAAGTAAAAACTCACATATACTCTGCTAAATGGCCTTTTAATGTTTATGTATAGAAAATAAATATCAGGTGTTAATGTTATGCGAAATAAGGAATTTTACTTTTAAAAAATAGTAAAAAACGTGAACTATTTACTTTTTAAATGTTTCTTTATATTATATACTTTTCAGTGTCCCTACATTATTCGCGTGCTAACCAACAATGTTTTGGGAGTGTTCTTCAATTGACGAGACCATTTTCCAAAATTACAGCAATGCCCTGGTAAGTGTGGCCTGTACTGTACTGAAAGCAGGAAACGCAGTAAATTCTTAATGGACGGGCAGTACGTAATAGCGTGTTAAGTGGGGTTGAGATAGGCTGCTATTACACGTTAGTATTTCTTTCTGGAATTTGCATTTCTTCCTTTTCTCAACATTATGCCTTATCTTGCGTGCTCGAGAGAAGTGAGTACTATGCGGTCATCGTGTTTCTCGTCCAGGTAATCTACATTTAAATCAAGGTAATGTTAACACAGAATAAGTTGTCCCTCGACCCCATTTTAGTAAAGTTAGTTTTCATAAAATGACCCATATGTCAAATATATAGTCTATGTTTAACTTTCTTTTTGAACTTTCACTCAAGCATTCCGCCGATTTGCTGGTTTTGCTATGATTTTATTTGTATATCGTGTGTGTGTGTGTGTGTGTGTGTGTGTCACGTGCTCGTCATATCATACGTGAATTCAGAATAGATTCATGGTCAAAAATTTGTTTTAATTCGTCGGTAGTTTTCTGAATTAAATTACGATTGATGTATACGATTTTTATTACCGTTATGCCATAAATGACTTTGGCAATAAAGTGAAAAATAATGTATTATACCATATTAATGTTCTTTAAAATTTCTTCAAGCCTCAAGCCCAGTTTCATTAAAAATGTTTTGATGAAATGTATGATTTAGATGTAATATTTTGCATTATTTTATAAAGTATATAACTTGAAATATTTAAAACGCTACATGAAATATTCATGTGATAAAATATGAAAGTGAAGCTCTCGGATTTGGCCAAAACTGAATTTGACATTGAAGCATCAGGACGAAAAAATCTATATGAATTTGACATTTTATATGCATGTTTTTTAACTTGCGTGCAGTACGTTAGCTGTATATGTGGTCTAATTAAATGTGAGGTCATGTGTGAATGAAATACGAAGACTACGAACATCTACACTTTCTGTTTCGTATTCTGTTGCGTTTTACAAGGGAATTCCGGTTATGCAAAAGTTCCTGGCACAATAACATTTGATTTCCTGTGTCTGTATAATGCTAGATTTAAATCGGACGTGTGTTGGTATCAGTTCATGGGAGAGAAACGCATTTCGATGCGTTATTTAATGTCGGAACAAAAGAAAAATATTCGCTAGGATATAACTCGTACCGTAAACATTAATTTCTAAAGGAATAATCCTGTCCGGAATCGTTATTCCGTGCAAACAAGTGCTGACTCATTCTCCCGTTCTCCAACGGGCTTTCTCTCGAGTTCACGCGAATACCAGACAGCGCGCTACGGGTCCATTCAGCGAGTGAAATTGCTGCATGATATTCAAAGGAGCTTGCAGAAGCTTTTTAACTCCTGCTGTTACGTTGGCGCAAAGCGGGATGCACCTGCTACTCTTGCTCCTTCTCGTTTTCCTCCGTTCCCCTTACTTCCTGTTAACCTACACCCATGCAGCCCGCCCCTCTGGCACCTCATTCCTCCTGCCCTTCACCCTGCACCTTTTCTCCCGCCCCTTACCATCCTGGGCCCTTTCACTCGGCCACCTTTCGCCTGCCGCCCTTTCCCCTCCCACCTCTTTTTCCTCTCTCCTTACCGCTCCCGCCCCTTACCCCTCTCTTCTTACCACTCCTTCCTTTCCCCTCGCCATTTAAACCTCCCGCCAAACTACCCATCCCGAGGCCTTACCACTTCCGCCCCCTTACTCTCCCGCCACTTACCCCTTCCGCTACTTACCCCTCCCGCCACTTACCCCTCCCGCCACTTACCCCCCCCCCTTACCCTCCCGCCACTTATCCCTCCCGCCTCTTACCCCTCCCGCCACTACCCCACCCACCTCTTCATACTTCAGTTTTTGCCCTGCCATCTCACCTCTCTCTCTCTCTCTCTCTCTCTCTCTCTCTCTCTCTCTCTCTCTCCCCTTACCTCTCCCTTTCATTTGTCCTCCTCCAGACTGTCCCTTTCCTCTTCGGCCTCATTTTCCTCTTTCCATTTCATTCTTGGATCCTACTGACTTCTGCCCTCCAGACACTTTAAACCACGCCTACTTCCTATCCCAATCTGGCTTGTTAAATACCGCCGTCGCAACAGTACCATTCATGGTTTGGCATCGTGTCCATCTCCTTACGCATCGCTGTGTATATCATCGCATTTATCATTTATTTTTTTAGCATGGCCATTAAGGTGAGACCTGCCAATCGTAATTCACAGTATGGGACCGATCCTCATCGTATCGCAATTCCCTTAAGTTTGCAGCATCGCACCCACCCACAATTGGCTTCATCGGCCACTACTGTGACGAGGTTTTCACATTCTCCTTTTTCCTGACCTATTTTTTACAACAGATAAATGGTTGGGATAAAATCAAACACTGCCTAGAAAATCTGGAGATCGGTAATTCTGACGAGACTTTTCCGTACTTTCCTATGATCAACTCCAAAGAAAATGCTGGAGCAATACCCTAATCACGGGTAATTCAAATTCAAGAAAGTTAACCCAGGCTGCCGGGGTGGCGCCCTGCAATTCTCCCAGAGCCACTTGCCTTTCACTGGAGTAGCGCCGACCGCGCCCCAATTGCTCCCCGTCCCCTCTGCTTCACCGGGAGTGACGTAACAAGCAGCGGGCCACACCGCTGACTCGCAGAGAAGCGCTGGACCAAGGCACGCACGTGGGCTGCCCAAATGCGCAGTCTTCTCTTAAACAACGGATAACGGACTGCGCACCATCGTTTCTTCCACAATTCAGTCTTCATTACCAACCTCTTCTCCAGTCCTCATCCTCCCAAGCATAGGGAAATCTCCGACAAGCATGATGTTACTGCAGTGCCTCTGCCTCTGAACTGGAGATCTTAGGGTTTAAGTCGGGGCCAGGATTTTCGACGCCAGCTAGATTAAATTCAATCGCGTCTGGAGGAGAATTCAAGTAGCCGGCTGTTCTGATCGGTAGTTTTCCGTGGTTTCTCCGGCCGATACTAGACAATGAAGGAACAATAACCTAACAAACGGGCAACGGACCGCGCGCGATCCTTCCTGTTTTTTGTCCTACTTTGTCCCCTTACGGACACTTACTTACATGTACTACATTACGACACACGTCGGAAACATAAGTCTGCCGCAACTGGGGGCGGTGCACAGCTGCTGAGATATTCCTGAATGAAGAAAACCCTGGAAGACGAAGTGTATGTCGGCGCTGGATCTCGCCATCCAGAGATAGAAGACTGTCATTTCCCGTGATAAAAACATGTACTGCACTTACGGACTAGAGATAAAAGCAGTTGATATGCTCAGAAACACGAAATGATCAATTAGTCCGACAAGATTCAGATCCAGAATGAAGCCAGCTGCGCTTCCCGCTATGCACTATGTACCTCGTGGTGTGATCATGAAAGTAATACAAAATACCTGAATTTTGAACTATTATCTCGGTTTGCTCCTGTTAAAAATTTTCTTTGTATACATTTCTAGGATATTGTTATTAATATAGTTTCGTATTTCTTTCTATGCTTTACATTCAGAAATTGGATTTATGCTACTATATGATGACTTTATTTATGTTAAAACCTAAATTAATCACTTTAACAGAATCGCTGGAACTTCAACTTCTACTTGAAACTGCCAAGATTTTCAAATATCATAGCGTCTTCCCTTCTTTAATTATCAATGTAAAGTCAAATAAATTCTTTCAAAGGGAGGCATCTAATTATTTCATAATTTTTTCTTCGCCGAAAAGAATTTCTCGAGATGTACAGGCATTTTTTACTTTACAATCTATTGCATTCTCTTCGTATGCGTTCAGTTCATCTCGGTTGTCTACAAATCCCTTTGTATTTTATTTCATGTATTTGATGGCGTATTTGAGAAAATAAAGCTGCATAGCCCAGATTTAGGGAAATTTTAAAACAAGAAGGATGAAAAGCTCTGGTCGATTTAACATTTGCATTTCCAGAGAACTTGAACTAAATCGACTGTTGAAGACCAGAAAAGTAACTACGAATCAATTAATAAAGATGAATAACATCATTCATCTTAGTTCCTCTTTATATCACACACTTACTATCTATCTAGATTTGACCTTTTGACCACCTCTGACACCAGTGAGTGATTTTAGGTGGATGAATAAAAAGGAAAGCATTTTTTATGTAATCAGTACGAAAACAAAGTTTGAAGAATAAAAAAGTGAATTGCATTAATTATGTGTCGTCGTGATCTTAAATCTTCAATCCTTTTCTACCGGCCCCTCCCTTTCGATACGTTGTAACCAACCCGCCTTCGTTACAACACGACGCGCCAGTCTCCTTGGCTCTCCGACTCACCTTTCATCTCATCGCCTCTAGAAGGTCTTCCCAAACTCCACTCGCCGTTCTCCATCCCATCCTCCTCTAATCCCCTCCCCTCCCCCTCGCCACGCCCCGCTCGCCGCGTCGTGTCGTGCCATGCAGCGCACCGCACCGCACCGCACCGCGTCGCGTCGCATCGCGTCGAGCGGCGTTGCGCCAGTGCAAACACGACGCCAAAGGTCCGGGCGGGCTGCGAAGGGGTGGCTGGGCGAGGGGAGGATGAAGAGGAGGAGGAGGGGCGGGCGGGCAGGGCAAGAGGCCTGACACGCCCCTTCCCTCCCACCTCTTCCCCTGCAACGCATTCAACCCTACACGACTCACGACTCCCCCGCTCTCCCGTCCTCACCATCTATTCCTCTTCACCTCTTTCGCAATAGCGAATTTTTACTTTTAATTCCCATAAAGCTTGAGCGTTTACAAACTTCTAGATAAATTAAAGTTTTTACTCCGTGTCATAATGCCGCCGCGCCTGGACTTCCATGATGACCCGGTCCAGTTTTAATTAAACGGCTGGTAATTAAAGACGCGTTTCTCATCGTTAGCCCGCCGCGCTTCGTCTCACTCCGCTCGCCCCGTCCCGCCCCGCCCCCTCCCGCCACTTCTATTCTCACCGCGCTCCGAGGTCCGCGGGTGCTTCTTTCCTTGTTGCGCATGGGAATGAGCGGCCGTGGGGACTCGAGGACAAGGCAGGTGGGTACGGCAGGAGGCGGCAGGTGGGCGCGCCGGGTGGTTGGAGATGGACACTCGGGGTGGCGGTAAGTGGACACGCAGGGAATGACAGATGAAGGCAGAGGCACGCGGAGGGGCTGGTGGGCACGAGTAGGCCGCGGGGGGGTGAATGTGGGCACGGGAGAAGGCAACGGGCATGAGGGGAGGGATAGTTGGGCGAGCGTGGAGAGGGGGGGGGGAGGTACGTGTAGGGGCTGGTGGGCACGAGAGGAGGGGGGGGGGGAGGCAGGTGAGGGGCGGGAGGGGCGACGGCAGTTGGGAATCGAGGGGGTGAAGGTACAAGGAAGGAGATGGGCCGGTGGGGTCGAGGCGCCGCGCAGGGAGGCACTGGGAAGGGCGGAAGGCGTGCGTGAACGCGCGTGGGCGTGATTGGTGAGCGGTGCGTGAAGGAGGTGGGCGTGGGCGGGTACGTGGGAGGAGAACGTCGATCGCGTGCGCGCCGCTGTGAGCAATCGCCGGGCTAAATCTTCCGACTGTGATGGACAACCGGCATAGTTTCCAGAAGCACGTTGCGGTAGGCGTTGATGAGGAGAGCTCTTAAGTTTAATGCGATCGCGTCTGAAGTGTGGAGTCCACAACGTGGGGATTTGGCCATCACACCTGACGAGTGAGGGTACTTTCAAACTAGTAGAGTATGTCCTTTTACATGTACAAACTAGTGTATTATTTTATATTTAGGAGTTTCTAATAATTCCATTGCCGTACTAATTACATTCTTAAAATATACGCGAAATAATTACATTATTTTTACATTTTTCACCAGCTGCACAGAATTTTGTTTCAAGAAATTTCATTAATGTGTAGGAACATTTTTCAGGTTTCTTCTCTTTTTTCATTTCAATTCTTCCATCTTTTCTTTGTTTTAAACATTACTTTTCTTAAATTAAAATCTCTTGTCATTCTTGTGTGGGCAATCCTCCGTACGTTTAAGAATACTGGCAATTCAAATGTGAATTATTCGGATTAAGCTTGTAAACGTTTTAAGAAATCTGAAACGGTTAATCTTTCAGTACCTATATCTCTTCTTTTGTGAATAATAATTATTTATGGTGAAGTATTCTCTATTGATTATTAGGATCTATTGATTAGTTGGTCACAGTAGTTATGAAGACGTATATTTTACGTTTACGAGAGTCCAATTTATGTGCGTCTACATATGAGCGCGCGCGTGCACGTGTGTGAATTCGAGACTCGTAGGAAGTATGAGAGCTGGTGAAAAATGTGGAAGTCAAGCTCGTTTAAATTTAGTTATGTATTACAAGCGGTTTATCTCCATCTTCACCACGTTAAGGAAAAGCCTCCTATCTGGAACACAATTTGTCACATCTTTCAGAATCGGAAAAGTGATCCCCTTAGCGGTCATTTATCTTAAAAATTCGTCTCCTGTTACTTTATTAATAGACTCCCATAAGTTGTCCCCCTTTTTCGCCAGAAACATGTATATACTAGCAACGAAAGAAAATTACGGCAATTGCATTGAGGAAAAAATGATGAATCTGTAACTAGTGCGTACAAAATACGAAACACTTGTTTTTATAAACTCGCAGCAGTACGACTTAATGACATCTACATCGATCTCTCATGCCATCCATTAATAATTTCCTTACATTATTAATTGAAAAAATCATTTATTCATTGTTTTAGTGTATAATTTTTATTACGAATAATTTCATAAAACGTTAACTCCATTTGCTGTTCTTCATAAATAATTTTGGGTGACGATCGGATCACGCTGCAGTTGTATTCCCAGACACAAGTGGCTTTGGATTTAATACTATGTATCTCGGACTTCTGTTCTAGAAATTGTGCGTGACTACCTTAGTCTAGAACAAGATTCGATTATTCAGATTTCTTATGTATGTTTCTACATATTAATACAATTTCTTAATTCTTAAAATCGTATCTTTACAGGACAATGGAATCTCGGCAAATGAGAAATTTATAATTTAAAATAAATGAAACACGTGGATCACAGATTCTGGCACCCACAAGTATGGCTGACTCAAACGTAGGTCACACTCAAATGCGAATATTAGTGGATAAAAAGCACACTATTGTATTCTAAAGAAGTGATGAAATGAGAAAATGTGATTAGCACATGATCTATATTTTGTTCATTCAATTGATTATGTATGATTTATTCGATTTATTTTCTTTAAGAAACGGTAAAATTGTGTAATATATGTAGGAGAAGTATCATCGACGCACGTTTTCATCATCTCCAGAAACCCTATCCCACCCTTTTGGAATTGAATTGTTTTCACACAGATACCGATTGTTTATATAAGAAATGGAAACAGAAACGTTTTTAAATAGATAGAAATGAAAAATCAAATTGTGCGTAAAGCAAGTGAAAATAAAGGTGGTTGTATTCTTTAGCGCGGTGTTATTCTTTTGATTGAGAAGAAGTAGTGAAGAGTGAAATGTTTATATCGTAACTCGTTCTCTGCTAGCAACCTCATGATCTAAAGGCCATCGAGGAAGCTGTTGTCTCTCGTTTCAAAGAGTGGCGCCAACGACTCGAGTTCGGCGATGCTTCAAGACTGCATACAACCGGGGCAGACTGCACAAATCCCACGAGTGTAATGGGTTTAAAAACGCCAGTACCAATTTTTCCTTGTGGTGCGATTGTCCATTTTTTGTATCGACGCCAATCCGTAAGCATCTAGCCGCGGCAACATCTCTTGACAGTTTCACTTATGTCCTGTAATAATAAATGTATCTAGTGTTTGCTATTCCATAATTGCAATTTTCTTATTATTCGGAAAAATAAATCTTTTTAATAATCTCTCTCTGTTGGACTGACATTAGTAATGAAAGTGAAATGAAAATCTTCCCATACGATCTTATAAAAAATAATTCTCGTAACTACTTGTGCACACATTTGTCTATTTAAAAATTATAATAAAATGATTGAAAACGATTTTTTTCTTTGAACTGTTCTCTGTAGAATTTACAGAAGTTGGAAATTGAGGAAGAAATTTGATTGCCTGTGTGAGGACTCTTTTTGCGTTATCATTTTAGATTATTACCTTTTGAATTTTCAGTATAGTGAGGTGATAATACTCGTCACAAAATAATGTATTTTGCCGCTGGAAATTTAGGAATGCGTTTGAAATGTGATGCGATTGAAATGCGATGATGCTTCTCCTTCGTATTTTACTAGGCAGTGAATTTGAGGTCGTCGTAATGATATTCTTCACCCTCCTGTTTGACCCCCGAGAAAGTACGAAAAGTGCGCAAGTACTGGCTATGTTGTCTTACATATAAATACTGAAAAATGCTACCTATTACATTTTCTGTGCATGTGCGAAGTGCCTACTTTGCAGATCGGGACCCAGATCTTTAGTATCTATTCACTTTAATTATCATAAATAGTAAAAACTGTATGCGATGTATGATGGAGAAAGAATAATCTGCTTCCCTTTTTTTGAACTCTAAAATTCCTAATCCTCTTTTATTATACACATAATGTTCGCGTTTGTGAACAAATAACAATATTTGCATCGGCAAAATAACCACAGACATGATTGTATAGTATTGCTGGCGAACTAACATCCACGCTGTATTTCTTCCGCAACCAGTAAAAAGAGACATAAAGGAAAACGTGCGCAGAAGTGAGTCTACGTTTATGTCCAGAAGGAAAGGAAGGGGCCATCTCAGCATTTGGCCAATAGGTCGACTGAACAAAAACTCGGACTCTGGTGGGACCCGGGTTCTGGTTCTGTCCGGGTCCGTGGCAGTTTGAATACTCCGCTTCCGATCTCCAGCCAGGTTTCCGCGCTCGAGAGGCGTCGGGGCGGGAGGGGGAGGGGGAGGGGAGGGGAGGAGCGGGGCCGGGGTCGCCCGAATCGCTATCCCATATTCGTGGCCGGCCGCCAACCTGCTCCATCGATCGTCCACATTTCGTGTGTCAGCGAGGTCAACGGCCATATGAAGATACTTTCATGTAAGACGAAGATAAACGAGACGGTGATCGTAAATCTTCATAATTCAGAGACATTCTCAATTATTGTTCGGTAACGTATTTTACGAAGCGTGTCTTCGACGCGGAGAACACTTTTTGACACAACATTCAGCTGCGCGTTGATATAATGGTTTAATGAGAATACGGAATAGTGCGCCGATAATGTTTCTTATGAAAGGAATGAGATAAATAGGCCTTTTCTATAACATTTTTACGCAATTGTATGACAATGATTAAGCCGGCGAATGTACTGTTGAAATGAATATAAAGTTAGGAAGGGCCATGGATTTCAATCTCTTTAAAGGAATTTTATTAGATCTCTGTTAGAACTTATTCTGTAGTATTTAGGTTACGAATACCACATCGTACATTTTGAATATCGTATTGTCTTGCAAACTAATAACTTGCTAATATTGGGTGTTATAGGACTGGTGGTTTTCAAATAATTGGCACAGTTTTTCCTCTAATACCGTACGTAGCAAACCGATTTTTAAACGCAGTGAGATGTAACATAGGATGTTTACAGATAATTCCTTACTGTGATCAGATATAAATCTTACTTCGTTTTACAATTTCCATTGAATTTGTTTTGCATCGGTACCTACTGTTTTTTTTTCATTTTTACGGGAACGAGTGGGAGACTGATATCGTGCCTGAGGGTCTCGCTTATCTTAAGATTCATTCCAAAGAAAGAATTATCCCTATAGTAATAAGCAGGATGTGGCAAAATATAATTGGTGATGTTTCGCCTATGTACTCTTAGCGGTGATTTATGTGTCAGAACGGGATTAAAGGAAAATATATAATTTATTTTAGGTTACTATTAAAATGTATACTTTTACATGAGGAAGAAAGGAATTTCATCGTAAAGTTAAGGAAATGTTACAATGGTGTGTCATTGATGTTCGGGAAACAACATTGTTAGGTGTCTCAATTCAGTCAAACCTCAAATGGAACGTCCATTTAAATGAATTGAACACAACCGTTTAGTTCATTATGTTACGGGTTCAGATTTCTTTCAAATTCAGTCAGCCTTCATACTTCTCGTTGAGTATATTTCGCGAATGTTCATTCCTGCCTGAGATATGGCATAATATTCGAGGGAAATGCATCTTATAGCTCCCAGACTTACCTTAGATTACAAGAAAGAATTGTACAAATAATAAGGAAATCCCACCAGCGTGATTCTTGAAGGTCTGACTTTATTAATTTAAGAATTTTACCTTTTTTCAAATTTTACCAAATTTCCTCTCCACACGGTTTGTCTAGTTTGGACTTTTTGCCAAGTATTCGAGAACGTATTTGCTGTTGTAGCATTACTAGTTTTTCAGTTGGAAAGGAATTATGTGCATATTGCGAATTCGACCTAAAGTCGAATTTGGTACAATTTGGGCTTGGGTGATGTGCGGCTAGACGGAATGATTAGTAGTAAACCAGACGACCCTATTTTGGCTCTATTGGACGAGATCGTTCGTATTTCGCCATCACATAGAACCGCATATGAACTCCACATCGTATTTTCCATCCGATGGATTGTGGTTTCCGTGTATGTTGAAATGTATTTTGTTTCGACGGCTAGATGTCGAGAGACGCGCCGATGTGTACTCAAGCGGGAGGCGTCACAAAACGCCACAACGGCCATAATTAAAAACTGTTTCGCGAATTTATCGCATCGGACATTGCAGAACTGACTGCGGTTAGGCAATCGTTAGTTCACGCGTTCCTGCGGACGATCTGGGTTCGAACTCCGTCGGGAGTCCCTATTAATTCCGGTAAATTACTTACGTTGTGTCACCGACAGAAACCGCTTATTGCCAATGATGAGCTAGCATTTTTCGCACGTTTTTCATTTTTGATATTGTGTAAACATTATCTATTGTGTAAGTATTATTTCATTATATGTTTATTTTGTGTACATCAGGCATTTCCAAACGTTTTTGGTACCAGACCTATTTTGCTAAAACTATTAAAGCGGTAGCCCCCTAAGAGTAATTACATACTCAAAATTAACGTGTTTGTTACTTGAAATGAAATTATTCACTAGATATGTAATAAGTTTTATTATTAGTTAAGAATACGCGTATAAAAATGGTACGGCAAATGGCATTTTCCTTTATAACATGTAAGATCGAAATCCGCACTGGCAAAATAAATGCTAAAAAGGAATAGTGTTTTTTAAAATATTTTTAATACAAAATTCATTTGAAATGATACCAATAATAATACGTATTGAAAATGAGCAAACAAATTAAATTTACTTTATTACAAATATAAATGTATTAAACTGTATTATCATATTGAGACAAAACTGAAAATCAACTTTAATTAAAATTATAAAATTAGAATAGCTAAAAATAGAGCAATAAAGTTCATCAGATGGATGCATCTGATTAAGCGCCAGTAATTTATCTAAGTCATTTTAAATTAGTGAATTGAATTCTCAGTTCTACTAATTTACCATGCAATTGATTTCAATTAAATTCTTTACATTATAACTATCGACACGCTAAAGGAGTTCAACTAAAGGGGTGGTATGTGTGTGTGTGTGTGTGTGTGTGTGTATGTGTGTGTATGTGTGTATTATATATACCTCTACGTCAGGCGAAGAAGAAATTAGTTAAGATATTGACGGTTAGCTCACAGCCTCTCTTTAGACTCCATGGTATATTTGGAATATATCTTCTTTCAAAATGTGATTTGATATCGCAAGTTCTTTCATTGTTTAGTGAAGTAACTCGCAGTTATTCCTATTGAAGAGATGACGACGGTAAAAATTGATCTTGTCCAGATGTGTAGATTTTCTCCAGACGGTCTGCTGCAAACCATCTAGGTATTTCCAAATGTTATAATGGTCAAATTTAAACACCGGGAGCGGTAGCTCAGCGCATCAACTGATGTCACTGCAGCCTCTCTGACCGGGAGGTCCTAGGTTCGAGTCCTAACGGCGGCAGGATTTTCGACACTAGCTTTTCAGCTAGGTCGAATTCAGACGCTGTCTGGAGGAGAATTCTAGCGGCCGGCTGCTCTGATCTGTAGTTTTCCGTGGTTTCTCCGATCAACACCAGGCGAATGCCGGAGCAGTACCCTATTAAACGGGCCACGGACCGCGCGCGATTTGCCCTACCTCATCCTTGTTATATCCTCTCCCCTTTCACACACACTTACACTAGCATGCACTACACTAGCACATATTCTGGGAGACCGGTCGGGAGCTTAGAGCTTGTCCTGGCTGGGGCGGTGCCCCGCTGGTGGGTGAGTCCTGGTTAGTGGGGAACCCCACTAGTCGACGGTAGGTCGGCGCCGGATCTCGCCATCCAGCGGGGAAGATCACCGCCATCTCCCGAGAAAAAACATGCACTACACTAATGGGACTAATGAACGAAGCAGTTGACGCGCCCGAAAACGCGAAAAAATCAATCAATGAATGTAAATCAAAATGCGCACGCTATGCCAAATGTTTATGCATTAATATGCAATATTTTCTGTACTTAATAATTTGCGATTTGTAATCAACTTTTTACTCAGTCGATGTTAGTGACTGAGGTGGCTAGAAGGTGTGCCAACTCAGCGCCTCTCTGGGAGGGATCGCGGGTTTGAGTCCCGCCTTTGGCATGGTTGTTTGTTCTTTGTCTTTCCGTTGTGTTTGTGTGTTGCCGCGGAAGACATTGAGTGTACTGATCACAGACCAAGGAGCCCGCATGTGTGTCTAGTGTAACACTGTTAATGTGTCTCCATGGGGGAGTGGGTACCCGGCGTGGGTAGCCGAAATCGGTATCCCCTGATTGCTGGGAAAAGCCTCTGAAAGAATGCGTACTCAAGAATAAAGTTCTAGACTGTTTGCAATTAGAAACAAGAACTTTCAAGTGTGCATGATAAGTAGAGCTCGCCATCAGTGATGTGCGTGTACAGGGTAATAATAAAATCAGAAGAACTTGTATAATGGAAGCAATTACTTTAGGAAACTTATACTTTTTATTATACCTTTACACGTCATTGCAGGTGTCATATCCCTTTAGTTTTTGAAGCGTTTAGTTAGAGATTTCAGTCACTTTTAGTAATACATTAAACAACCTGTAAAAGACGTGTACCAGCACCAAAATTAGTTTCTTACACACTTTTGGCCCTTTCAAAGCTTTCCAATTATGGATCGCAATACGATAAAGAAGAGTAATTGTTCCAGGCGAGAGCAAGAGTTTCAAATTCTGGAGGAAACTCTCGAGAACGTGTTCTGAATACACGGAATTCGATTCGCGAATGCAACCTCTATACTCTCCCTTCTCCGCTCGGATTCGCCTCCCTCTCCCCGCCACGCCCAGCTAAGCCTCGCACTCCTGCGTCCCGCCCCGCCACCGCCCCGCCACCGCCGCTTCTCCTCACAAATGCACTAGGAGGACGCAGCGTTCCGTTTTGCATTAGGATAATTGCATTCCCAGATCAGTGTTCTCCATTGCTAAAGCACTCCGCGCCAAAGAGGCGGCCCGTGGGCGCTACTGTTTCGCTCCAAAAGCGCGACCGTTGCCGCGGAGGGTGAACTTCGTATCGCCTGTCGCGGTTGCGCAGCAAGCGAGCGTGCTCCCGTCCCGCGGTGGCCTGGCCGCGCGGGGAGGAATTTGTGGGGAATAGTGGGTGCGGGGAATAGTGGGATGGCGGGGAATAGTGGGAGGGCAGGGAATAGTCGGGGGGCAGGGAATAGTGGGGGGGCAGGGAATAGTGGGGGGGCAGGGAATAGTGGGGGGCAGGGAATAGTGGGGGGGCAGGGAATAGTGGGACGTGAATGGCGTGGCATGGAGGGGACGGGCAGGTAGCAAATTGGTGGATGAGATGGTACCGACTAGAAGAAAGCGTGAGGAGCACAATCTGTGTGTTCACTAGGCAATGATGGGGCTAAATTAAGACGGGTGGGAGTAGGTGGAGTTAAATGGGCAGGGTGGGCAGTCCGGTAACTTGGCGGAAATGGAGAGAGAAATATTTGGGATTTGGAGACGCAAATTGGAATGGAAATGGATTGAGCCAGATTGAAGCCGTGTGCAAAGCGTAATTGTTGTTACGACGGGCTTTCTATTGCTCTAGGACGAAGCAGGATAAGCAGAGTAGACTGGGCATAGATAGACCGGGTCAGCGGCTGCTCGGAGTGAAAGTCGGTCGATCAGAACAGACCCAAGCTTCGCGGGGATGGAAGAGGCAGCTCTGGAGCGACGAATGGGCCGAGAAGGGACAATGCGGAAGCGGAGTGAGAGTGATAATCCAGAGGTGTAGAGAGGGCACAGAGAGGCAACATGTTGATCGCGTTGCTATGCTTTTATTCCCACGATCTGCCGGTTGTCCTTCGCTATAGCATAATTGGTTACAACTTTGTAGTCTCTTGAACCTTCTGAACAACCTTGACTGACATTACTACACAGCGATAAATCGGGAACTTAAGAGATTGTCCCGGCTGGGGGCGGTGGCCCGCTAGCGGGATACCCGGAAGGGAAAAACTGAGAATCCGACATATCGACCACCGTCGATCGGTTGTCGTGAGATCTCACATTCCAGTGGGGAAAGAGCGCTCCCAGCCCCTTTGTTGGGATGCTGTTGCCTCTTTGTTGGGAACATTCACTCTATTTAAGGAACTAATTAATTTACTATAGTCGTTGACGTGACCGAGCATGCTAATTACGCAGTCAGTCTTGGACAAGAAGAAACCAGTAGAAGTTAACTTTGGATGCTTAGCGCACTAGTCGAAAAACCATATTTTTTGATATTCATAGAAATCTAGTATCCCATCAAACAACTTTTATATTTCCCCGACGCGCAAGTGAAGATTGCCGATAATGTACTAATAATTTCTAAGGAAGCTTTTGATAAAAATACAAATTACTTTACTGATTATTTCGTCTGGGAAATACAGTAGTGGACGACCAATGCCCAGAATGAATTACGTATGATTCACTTGATAACATTTTCGAAAATTTAAATTTACCGTCAAAATGTATTGTAGATGTAGGACGTAATAAAAGTTTGTGAATATAAATAACAAATACTATTTATTTACATTATCACTAGTTATATTATTTACACATGATAACCAACCGTTTTACAAAGGTACAAATATCACTTTAATATCAGCTCCTGACATTTAACTTGGTGAAAGCACAGACATTTTGCAATGTAAGTTTCCGCCAACATTTGCTTTTGCACAGTGGTGAACATGTTGCAGTATATAGTTTAAAAACTAACTGCCAGTCAACATTGATAATAACCTTACCACTTTAATATCGTGAACAAAAAATACTTGCATATACATCTACTCAAACATATGTCAGCGGTCGGTTGTTTGTAACCGACTGTGCGGTAACGTCTGTCTGTGACAAAGCTCTTGTATTTCCTTGACCGTTGCTGGAGGAGGTTCACTTTCCGTAATCGAATCATGTTAATTCCCACAGCAACATTTTTATGTGAAATAATAGTCATAAGTCATAGTAATAAGTCATACATTAACAATTTGTTTTGCTTGACAACCTCTGATCCAATACAGTAAATGTGTGATAACATGAATGATAAACTCGGTAACTTTCAGTATTATCATTTGTGCCCAGTGTTGCCGTCTCGTGTAGATTGAGATGAGAACAAGTCAAGTAAATAGATAAATAATTGCTGAAACGGACGCCGCAGTCTTTCTATTACCGTGAATATTAGTAGATTGCGGAGTACAAACCATATGGAATTTTGTAATTAAAAATAAAATAAACAAATTCTGCGCAATACTTAGTAAA
Source organism: Teleogryllus oceanicus (assembly GCA_964035755.1). Taxonomy (NCBI): domain Eukaryota; kingdom Metazoa; phylum Arthropoda; class Insecta; order Orthoptera; family Gryllidae; genus Teleogryllus; species Teleogryllus oceanicus. Next base: position 75,478,935 of record CAXIVR010000001.1, on the reverse strand, counting down.
TAGAGTTATGTAGCGTGATAACGGAAACAAAACCCTGGCTCTTTTTATCGGAGAAATGAAATATGCGAGTAAATTTGTTATGTTTTAAGAACGAATTCTCATTTGGCAATTACTCTGACAGTGTTTTGTGGTCTAACTTGCGTACGCAACAGGACGCTTTTCCTTGCATGTAGAGCGTGTTCTCTGTGAAGTGTACTTGTTTTGTAGTGCGCAAACGAGAGGAACAGAAGAGTGCGAGCAAATGGGGAGGGCGAGTGCAGTGGTAACAGTCCCGGGAAATGTAAAAGAGTTTAAACACGGCCTAAAGAGAGAGAGAGGGAGATACACGTATTTACGTGTTCTGCAGTAACATTGTGATGAATAATTCCATGACGATGCCAGAAATGCCATTGATGACATAGGTAGTGAGGCTACTACTGATTTAAGTGATTTGAGCGGCGGTGGCGGTGGTGTTGATTGTGATATTTGCGATGATGAAGATGATGAAGGTGGTAACGACGTTAAAGGGCGGATTACGGTATTTACGGGCACGATTTATGATAATTGCTGTCATTAACGTCTATGAGGAAACCGATGATAGCATACACGCAATCAGCGCAGTTTTTTCATTACCTGGCAATGTAATTTGGAGCGGTCTGCCGTTGCTCATGCAGTATTCGGGGAATCGGTCTAGCGAACACAAGGTGCTCTACAATCTCGATGCTAATGGAGGTAAAGAGGCCCACCAGGTAATTACCAAATGAGGCAAGACCGTATGCACGATTTGAGAGCGATTAACACATTAAACTAAGAGATTGAATGATACGTCAAATCCATTTGTTCTTGACTAGTGCTTGTAATTATATGCAAGGAGCAATAATTCTGAGTTGGGAAATCATAATTTAACCTAAAACGAATGAGAATTCGTAGTGGATAATTTTGCCCATAATTACAGTAGTGTATTATAACTAGTCACACTTTGAATGAGTTTATATTCAGAAGCTATGTAAAAATTGTTAATTTTGTTTATTAAAATTTGTTAAAATATTAAATGGTACTTCAGGCAAGAGACCAAACAAATAACCAAAATAATTGTACTACTACCTTCATTTCCTTTTGTAATGTGTATTTTAAAATGTTACTCGCTTACATTGACTCACACTAACATCTGAGATTGAAAGTTGTCGAATAAAAGATCTTTAATCATTTATTCTTAAATCTTTTCTCTAAAAATTAAAATCCTCCATTATGCCACAATTACAACCCCCTGAATCGTCTTGGGGAATAAAAGGTTATACAAATGAAAATACGTTTCGGTAGTGACTGGCAACTCTACGGTACGTTATTTGCTTACGGAATCAACTGCTACTTCATTTACGTTAATTGGGAACCAGGTCACGTAGAGATAAAACCCCTAAAGTTGGAACGGAAAGTCTTAACGAAGGATATCGAGATATTCCTGTGCTCCTCATTAACGCGAACGCTCTAGAAAATATGGGGAAATGGAAATGGTGCAATGTGAATATAGGATTTACTGGCAAAAGTAACCTACATTTGAATTCTCTAAAATAATTTTTAGATTATTTTAGTTAATACGAAATATTTTATTCAATTAATTTATGTTATTGTGAATATTTTGTTTGAAACGAATAATTTATTACCTGAAAAATTACGACATAGATCTTGTGGTTCTGCCCTATAGTATGTGACATAATTAAAATTTGTGTATTTTCATTGTGTGGTAGAAAGCTGTGAAATGTAAAATGTTTGCAAACATGCTTGCTGAATCGCTAACGAGCATTCACGTTAAAATATTTTAATTGTTCTAGGTAAGTTCATAATAAAAACAAATTTAAAAATCCGTTAAGTTGTCTAGTTCGTATGTCCTCGTAAATACAATGGCCTATGAAAAAATAATAGAAATACATTTTCAAAATGTTTGTTTCAATGCAACATTAGGTTTGAATGAAGCTGATAAATCAAGTGTACCGATTCGTTATGCCGAAAGACCAGTAATTCAATGTTTCACCACTGTCCATACTTCGTAATCCCTCAAAACATGTTTCATCTAGGCCTCTCTCAAAATATTCTGTTTGGAATTCGGCTAAAAATAGCGCACGTCGGTTCGTCTTGTCGAGAGAAATCGATTCAGCTATTGATCACTTCTATGTCTCTTAAAACATTCAAACTGCGTTTTAGATGCTTAGAACTTACATTTTAGATTTTTTTCCTATCAATTCATAGTGTGTTCTGCATGGATACAATAAAAATTGTGGGTTTCTTATCAGTAGACAGAGACGCCTTGAAAAGATGCTTCACTAGCTCCATTTGGGGGAACGGAAGAGGTTAAACTGTCAGTATCGCACGTACAAGCACACTGACACACACAGGCTACTCGATCATATATGATATTCATACATTAAAAAATATTACTAGATTTTTTGAGAAAAATATATTACTATATATTTACGCAATTAATGTATGGTTATGCAGAGAGGAAAATGGACTAAAGAAAATTAATATGCAAAAATAGAATGTACGATATTCAAACGCAAACTGTTTCGTTTGCCACAATTTCACTTTCCATGCTTGGAATTCCACCGACGGCGAGCGGTCTGCCAAAACACGACGGATTGCCCCCATTCCGTAGTGTGCAGGTGCTCGGAAAAGGGAGAGGGCGGAAGTCGGCAACGTGCAACGCGTTTGAGCCCCACGATGGGGGCGGGGCCCGACCGGGTGAGAGGGCGAACGAGCGATTTTCAGCGCGATATTAGCATACGGTCCGCCCGCCCACGCCGAGCGCTGCGCGTCCACCGCCCTCGCCGCCGCCCCACGCGCCACCTCGCCTCGCCCGCCCTCAGACGCATCGCCATCGCCTCGCCGCCTCGCCTCACCTCGCCTCCCCTCGCCGTCCCTCGCCGTCCCCGCCGTCCCGCCGTCCCCTCGCCGTCCCTCGCCGTCCCTCGCCGTCCCCCGCCGTCCCCTCGCCGTCCCCTCGCCGTCCCCTCGCCGTCCCCTCGCCATCCCCTCGCCGACCCCCCGCCGACCCCTCGCCGACCCCTCGCCGACCCCTCGCCGTCCCCTCGCCGTCCCCTCGCCGTCCCCTCGCCGTCCCCTCGCCGTCCCTCGCCGTCCCTTCGCCGTCCCTTTCGCCGTCCCTCGCCGTCCCCTCGCGTCCCCTCGCCGTAGCCCTCGCCGTAGCCCTCGCCGTCGCCCTCGCCGTCGCCCTCGCCGTCGCCCTCGCCGTCGCCCTCGCCGTCGCCCTCGCCGTCGCCCTCGCCGTCGCCTCGCCGTCGCCCTCGCCGTCGCCCTCGCCGTCGCCCTCGCCGTCGCCCTCGCCGTCGCCCTCGCCGTCGCCCTCGCCGTCGCCCGCCGTCGCCCCTCGCCTGTCGCCCTCGCCGTCGCACCCGCCGTCGCAGTCGCCTCCCGCCTCGCCCTCGCCCTCGCCCCGCCTCGCCCTCGCCCTCGCCCTCGCCCTCGCCCTCGCCCTCGCCTGCCTGTCCCCGCCTCCCCCCCCCTGGCCGTCCACGCCGCGCCGCGCCGTTGCCCCTCGCGTCCCGCCCCATCCCAAACCCGCCACGCCCCACTCCCTCCGGCGTCCCGGGCGACCCGCGCCGACCCGTCGCGTGTTTTTTTGCGCCGCAATTACTGCATGGTAATGCGATCACCGTTAGTTAGCACCTCGTTAGGACGGCGCGCCCGCGGCTCGCGCCCCTCTCCCGCCCGCTACCTCATCCCCTTTTTCCTGCCCTCTGCCCCTCCACCCCACCCCCCCGCTCGCGCTCCCTGCCCGCCGCGCTGGTGCCGCCCGCGCCACGCAGTGTCAGCGTTCGGATTCGCTGCGGCGCCCGGGCGCAGATTCCGCTGTCGCTGCGGCCACCAGGCACCATCAACTCTCCATTGGAGCTGTGAACAAAACTACAGGGTGCAAGGGCAGCGGCGCTGGGGTCGGCTAGTGAGACTGCGTAACATTTGCCATCTTTGTGCGGTAAAAATCTGGTGCGTATGTGGGAAATACGAAATACACGGGAATCAAGTACCTACAGAGGCGCATCGCAGGCGATTTGTTACTGGGGGGAAGCTAAAGGTACCGTGTCCAGACGACATTTTTGTATTTATTGATTCTGAACGGAAAATGTAATTATATTTGTTATTTTTAGTTAATATTAACGTAAACAATTGAATAATTTTTATTAGTATAGAAAAAATTTACACTAGCTATACTTTGTATATGTGTCATTGACTTCTGCGGAAACTGAAGCCACGCCTCCCCCCTCCCCGCGCTTGGGTACGTTACTGAGTGGCAGCAACGATAATTTGTACCTGAAAGAACCGTGGTGTATAAAGTGCTGACATTTCCACCGGGGGCGCCGGTTATTGCCCCACGATCCCTCGCCAGACCCTCGTGCCTTTTCAGTAAAGTTGGAAACATTTTGTCTGTAAGTTCTTGCAAGATGTAAGGGTAGAGCGCGTCATTGAAGTGTCGCCACTAGTTTATAGAGATGTTGAAGGGCATTGTCAACTGCTGATGAGGCTGCCGCGCGATAGTTTCTACACTGGGCGACCCGTGGTCTGGTGATCACATCGCTCACATTTTTGCTTTGAGTATAGGTTTCGAATCTTGGTGAAACTTGTGGAGGACGAAAAGGGCTCGCGGCAGATTTTCTTGTTATTCTAGGCTCCGATATCTATTTAATCTCTCGTTATACCATTGCTTCATAGTCATTTGTCTTCATAACGTAATCACCAATCTGTCAAAAATAATTCGTTCATTCCAGGTATAGCTTTAAAGAATTCATCATAACAAGATCAAGCCTCAAGTCTCGATGATTCAATTTTGCAATCGTTCTCTCGTATCTTTTATCTTCTTGGTAATTATGCCTAAATAATCCAGTCTTGAAAGTCCATTCATAAAATTTTTCTCATTCATCATTGCTTGTATCGAATGCATTTAATCGTACCGGAGAAGTCGCCTCATCTTCGTATTGTTAATATTTTCCTAATTCTTTTCTCGTAGTGTGTTGAATATTTCAAATATTCTTTTCCCTTGGGTAGCGAGCTACGTACATCGTCTCTAGTGTAACAACTGTTTATGCTAGCTGGGGTAATTATCCAGGAAAATATTAATTATCACAAATATATGTTTTACTTTTTGCCTCTCTATCCCACGTCTCTTCAAGGCCATTGATCTTTCCCACTTCAGTAACCAAAGCTCACCGTGTTAGTTCATATTAATGTATATTTATTTGAAGATATTATTTGTTGCGACTTTCCAGTAATAAAGGCATAGATATATATTCTTCAGTTATTGCTGCACTTTGACTCTAAATCGAATCGTTTGCATGAATCATAAATTGTCATAGAACATTTTCGAATTTGAGAACAATATTAAAACTCCATTTAGGTAAATATATTTAACTGTAATAATTATGAATCTTCTTTAAGCTATTCCAGTGAGTAGTGTTGAGTAGAATTAGCTTCTACTTTGTCTTTCGGGCACTGCTCAAATTAAGGTAGGATTTTCACATTTTGACTGTCACACCTCGCATTTCGAATCACGGAGATAACGTTTTGAATTTATTACGCAGTTGAGGAAAGTTTTCCACGAACACATTTCATGTATTTGCTTTTAATTATTTTCTGAGCGAGAATTAAATTCCTATTGGTAATTGAACTACGATATTTTCTTTCCAGCGGATTCCTTCATGTTATTCGTAAATGTTTCTATATCTTCAAACTTTCTTCTGAAGATCTTTCGGCCTCCTTCAAATGTATTTTATACATTGTAAAGAAAAGCCGTAAATTTCATTATTAATAAAAATAATTACTAAAAATAATATAACAATAGCGTTTTTTATGTTTCTTTAGCTTCAAAATATTTTCCTGAATAATTATTCATTTTTTCTTTCTCATTCGAAAGTTCCATGCATTTGTACTGTAATTAATATGTATTATCGATGTTGTAGTTATAATTGTATTAACAGTAATCAAATAACAGAATATTATTTCATAATTCTGTATTAATAGTTCAACTTTTATATGGTTACGGTGCATATGCCAGAAATTAATAGAACGTGCACATACCTTTCTTCCCATTGTATGCCTCCCAGGGATTTTAACTGTTATTGTCGTTAAATAAGTAAAATATAAATTATCTTTACCCTTTTTTCGGGTGGGCCCTTTTCAATGAGTAAAGTGAGGTTAGACCCTTCATCTAAGCCAGGTGCATTGGAAAATGTAGTACCGGGAGCGGTGGCTTAGTGCATCAACTACTGTCATTGGAGCGCTTCTGACCGGGAGGTCCTATGTTCGAGTCCCGACGGCGGTAGGATTTTCGACCGTAGTTTTTCAGCTAGGTCGAATTCAGTCGCTGTCTGGAAGAGAATTCTAGCGGCCGGCTGCTCTGATCGGTAGTTTTCCGTGGTTCCTCCGATCAATACCAGGCGAATTCCGGAGCAGTACCCTAACAAACGGGCCATGGACCGCGCGCGATCTTTCCTTCCTCTTCCTTGTCCTATCCTCACCACTTTGAATAACATGCCCTACACTAACATATAAGCCGGGAGGCCGGTCGGGGACTTCGAACTTGTCCCGGCTGGCGCGGTGCCCCGCTGGTGGGAGATACGAGGCTGGGAAAACCCCGTTAGCCGACGGTAGATCGGTGCCGGATCGCGCCATCCATCGGGGGAAGACCACCGGCACTTCCCGACCAAAAACAAGCACTACACTTACGGGACTAATGACCATAGTTGACGCGCCCGGAATCACTAACAATCAGTCAATCAACGAGAATATTGTATTTAGACCAATAGCTAATTGTGAGGTCTCCCGTAGCCGATTTCTGCCCCTTCGCTTTCTGTCGCAGTCTTTGTCACTACTACTGATGCGCACCCGTCCTCGTTGTGCCTTCCGCCTCGACGCCGCAGTCGTCGCCGCCTGCATCATTAATTAAAATAAAACGACCTTTGTGCGTTTGATAGCGTGGAAGTGCCAATGTTATTTTTCAGAGTGTCGGGGATTGTTGTTGTTTTTATTTGAGTAATAAATTGTGGAGTGTTTAATTATTTACTCGAATTGACATTAATATATGGCGCCTGTGCATATCGCGAGGTGGGAGGACGATTCGTCAGGCGGAAGGGTGTGGGGATGGGGTTGGGGTGCGGGGAATGGGTGAAATGGGATGGGTTAGGGTGGGGTGACGTGAGAGAGAATGAGGAGCAGCGTCAAAATACAGACTGCAGCACACGTTACCATATTATGCAAACTCATCTTGAATGAACTTCACTAAAAATATAAAGCGGGTAATATAGTTAGTATGATGGTCCTTGTATTTCGACTTTCATATTTCATTGCACACACTGCTCAGATTCTTCTTTTCGCTAATTTGATAGTATAACTATTTCCTTCAGTAAATTCACATGAACCTAAATCCCAAATGGTTGTTATTAAAGTTGTGAATACCGGAAAATAAATTGCCGTACAAGTGTGCTAATTTACTTATCTATTGTCTTGAACAATGAAAACGAATCAATACATATGTTCAATTTCAAATCTATTAATGAAATGAATTGTTAACATAAGTTATTATCTTTTTTATAAATATTTTATTTTTACTGTCTCCTTTTACTATCTGGGATCCATGTGTTATCCTCGCATCTCAGAGCGAATTCATTATGTTCATCAATAGGTAGCCCTTTGAGTTCTTGTTCCAAATTTACGCTTTTCATTATCGAATATTTTTTCTGAATGTCTTCGAACATGGGTTCGAAGACAACGTGACTCCACATAGTTTTTTAATGAACCTAAGTGCCATTGGAACTCCATATGTAAAGAAATTACCGGAAAAACAAATTTAGAAAAGGCTTTAAATGTCAAAATTGAAGAATCTTTTTTAGTTAGTGGAAGAAAAATAGCATAAAAAGGACTGTTAGAAATTCGATGAATTGTGCACTATATGTTTGAGGTAAAAAATCCAAATCTTAAAAAGAGCCACTTGGAAATTTGAATCATTCTAAGTTTCTTGTTTGCTAATGCGAATCTCTTAAATGAAATTGTCCCTGTTTCGTTCTCAGTTGTCCCATTGTGTTAGTGTAGTGAAAAGTTTATGAAAGTTTATTTCTATTAGCAAACTGCTAGCCGTTAAAGCATGGTTATGATGTGATTATTGATACAATTAAAGGTGAACTAGGAACTTAATCTAACTGTGTATTCATATGCTTCAAAGCAATTGTTACAGTTTATGGTATACATACTGTAACACTTCAATGGCATTTACATACACAATTAGTTTCTAGAAATTTGAAACCCTGGAAACCTAGGTAAGCTTTTCCTTTCCGATTTAGTTTCTAGTTTTTTGAATTAGGAGATTTATGAATTTATTTCTGTCAAAAGTTTGAACATGTTGAAGTTTCCTATTGAGTCCAAATTATACTGCTCGAAAAAAATACGTTATACCTTAATTCCAAAGAGACATTGTAGTAATTGTGTAGTAAATTATTCCGCAATGGAAGGAGTAAAGATGACGACTTTTGGGAGTATTTAATTCTTAATCAAGAAAAGAAAGAATACTCTCTGAAATGTTTGGGCGATAATCAACAGTACTTTCCAGATTAAAATTAGACAATGAAGAGAAAATATTTTTTAAAATATAATGAATTACTTAACAGGCCATTTAATTCGTGCTCATGCATTACAAGATACTTATTGGTTTATTTTTCTTGCTTCATGCAATAAAAAATACATACAATTTCCTTGCAGCAAAGGTTATTTTAGAAGTATTAATTATTCCAGTTTTGCAAAACTAGCTAGTGCTAATTTATTTCAATAACATTGTATACACTTATCACTTCAGTCCAAAAGAATAAATGGAGGGATGCCCATTCGAATTCAACATTAAAATGTTTCTCTTCAGAATAAGGATCACCCTAACTGTCAAGTTTCTGAATCCTATCATACAAATTGCACGAGATACGGATTTAAGCTACATCATTCGTACCTTATGTACTGTGCAATAAAACGAGCCCAATTCTTACAGTGAAATGTATATCTTCCTATTATTATTTTAGCGTTATAAAATGCTATCGGTCATGAAACAAGCTTTTGTAGATTAACATTAATTTTGTGGATGTTAGAAAATTTAGCAATATTTTCTATGATCTGTATGGTTGATTCTCTTGATTCGCATTCCTTAAATAATGGTAATTTATATTTTAAATGGACTTCCGCAAATATAACTGATTAATATTTTTTTATAAATGCTGTAAATTATCTTTTATTACGTAGTCCAGTGCCTTAGGAGCAAAAAATATAGTGCATGAGTTACGGAACTCTCTAATATAAGCGCAGTTTGTTGAGTACTTATAGCAGATGATAAACTAGCTTTGACATTTATTCATTATAATTAACGCTGTAAGCTTTTAGTGTGTTATAAATATCAATTTCCATTTCTTTACACGGTTTTACATTTAACGAATTTTCAGTTCAGCGAGAGAGCAGCATTGCTCCTTCATATAAAAGCCAAGACACCTTTTCCCGTGTTTATTTTTGACGTAGGACTTCCCAAATATCTTTTTTCCAGGAATACTCATTACCTGGACACTGCAATTTCTTGAGCGACGGGAGATATAGAAAAAAGGTGCCATTTATTTCGTTACCTTGGCATAATTAATTACGTTTTCGGCGGGAGTTGCTTTTATCGTTGGAAAATATTAATCATTAATGCTTCCTGTTTCTTATGAGTGAGATTTTATGATTCATAATAGACTGAAGCTCTGAGCTGCAATTTTAAAAGATGGAACCGGAATATTTTGTATCTTCAAGCGCTGGATGCTTCTGTTTTCAGCTAAAAATGAATACATTTTATCAATAGTTGTAATTATTTTAATTAAACACGTTATTAAAATGCTCAACAGGGATACGTTCCAAAGCACTCTAGAAAGATGTCTTTCTATCCGTACAGAAAGTCATTTATATATTAAAATATATAATAATTTATTTCATATGGCTTCGGGAGAAAATAATGCTAATTAAACCGAGAAAATATGTTATATTTCCACTGACGCAAATTGCGTGGAATGTCGTGTGAGGCAGCCAGTAAAATCCGCTGGTAACATTTTCTCCCTTTTACAAGTAAATAGTGCCTCATACAGCCTCCAAATTGGTGTTTCGTGCGTCGCAAGTACTAAATGTCGAGATTTTGTTCTTCCTCATTGTCGCCGAAACAATACGGTTCGGTGTGATGCCAGGCATCATAAATTCCCGTGTTTCCGCCTGACGTCGGAGCAAGCCGTACGGATCTCCTTGTTCCTCCTTTTCTTGCCGTGGCGCGGCGGCGTCTCATTGTTTACAGCGCGTGCGCCGCGAGGGGGTCGTAGGTCGCTTCACTCGCTGCACTTTGCGAGATTGAGGGGCGGAGGCAGCGGAGAGCGTGGGGGTGGAGGCTGGGCGAGAGGCAGGACGAGGTTGAGGGCGAGGATGAAGGCGGTGAGTTCGTATTGCACCTTGGACTGAATAACGCGAGATAGATAAATAGACAAACCCTTTTAAATCACGAGAGAAGAAACAACACTGCTCAACATATAAAAGTAAGCACTTTGATAAAAATGTATATACTTGCACAGTGCCCAGTATCCAATAACCAGCAGGGTAGATTACGAGGTAACTTGAAAAGAACGAATTCTCTTTTTATGAAGGAAGGAATAAAAAAAAGGTTAAGTACTGTTGAAAATTGGGGATATTCAGTGTAGTTTCAGAAAACAAATGTATTTAACACTAAATAAAATATACAAGAAGTGGATCACATCTGCTTCTTCAATGCAAAGTACAACAAATCCAGTGCTTTTCAATAAGTATTCGTAGAGGCGATGGCTACGAAGACGACAGCGGCAGGTTTTAACGAAGGTGACGTCGACCGGCGTATCGATGGTAGTGAGGACAGCACCTAAGACCAGCCGAGAGCGAGGACTACGAGCTGTGATGAGGCCAGTGAAGTTGACGTTCCATAGTGAAGTGTGGAGAGCGTTGGCTGACTACTGACCGGGAGTGAAGTGGACTTCCCTCATATTTGTGATGTGGACACGACGCCTTACTAAAGCAGTTACGGACGTTGCGTGTATCGATGGTGCGGCTGGAGAGGAGATATAACAATTTCCATCAGATATTTTTTTCAATTCTTGCGAAGGGTGTTATTTTAAGGCGATTTAATGTAGTGACTACCGAAATGATGGATTATTTCGTGTTTTCGTAAGTCTATTGACACAAAGTTCAGTACCTTTCAAAGTTCAAATTTACGCAGTACTCTAAAACCTAAGATCTTATATTAAAATTATCTCTGAAAATTGTAAATAACGAAAGTTATTAACCGAGGATTTCCAACTTCCTAAAAACAAAATGATAGCAACAACAGTTAACTTTAATTTTAGCAAAAATACAACTGCTTTAATTTTACTATAATTCCAAGAGATTTTGTCACAAAAATGTCATTCTGCCATATTTTATTTAATTCCAACAATAAATATGTGGCCTCAACCAAATGTTTTGCTGTTGGTCTGCCCATCTGCTGGCGTTAATATTTATTTGAATATATTAATTATCATGGGTTTTTAAAAATGGCGAGTTACATATTATTTTATATCAAATGCTCCCATTTCATATTTTTACCATATTTTCTTCATCGTATTGTAACGTCAGACAGATTTCATTTAATTCAATGTTCACGAAACGTTTGCTGTTATATTCTTTGAAGCCTGAAGATGGGGAAAAATATAATTGATTGTCGCAATAATATTATGTATATAACTATGTAAAGAAGCATTAAAACTTCAAATTGTATGATTCAGTGAAATGTTTATTTTATTTCTATTTCCTTCTTTATTCTTTTCACGATGGTCAGCTTCTCTAAAACTTTTGAATTTTCGAAAATTGAAGACATGCATTTTTGAGAGACGCGTTAGGGCATATTCAACCACCTACCGGCTGAATGTTTGACGAATTGACAGCGGAAATCCTCGTTCTCTATTTAATACACCAGCTCCAGCAAATACTTTACAAGATGACACGATACGCAAAATCATTTGTGGGTGAATGAATTGAACGCTAAGTGAAGTAATACGTTGTTGAGCGTCAAAACCTGTCAAGGAGTTTCAGTGTGCGAAATTTCTCGCACAGATTTGGCTAGTGTGTATTAATGGAAGTTGTGAATGTGAAAGAGAATAGAGTTGTGAATTTGGGAAGTTAATAATAGTTTGTATTGAACTCAAGAAAGCGTGCGCAGATGATTTTCTCCCCCATACGTCACCTACAGTTTTTTACTGTTTTTGACTAAATAAATAGAAATAGAAATGGAAAATCTGCTTTCAATAAATACACATTTACTAAAAAATTGCGCAACAAATTTCGCCTACGAAGCATTTTGCCGAAAGTTATTATCTCAGTGTTCCTACATTTACAATTACTTTTTCGATTCATCGGATGTAACAGTTAATGCGAGTATTTGCAAAAGACGTTGCATTTTCCGAGAGATCAAATTAGCGTGAGTCAATTATGATGTTTGACTCTCTTCATGATTTACTCTCAAATCGTCTCCAACGACATGGGCAACTTCATGTTGATCCTCACATCATGCGCAGCTGCTAGGCAAGGACAAATGAAATTGACGATTCTCTCTTTTGCGATGCAATTAAGATTTCAGATTTGTTTTTTGCGACTGATCGTGCTGCGTTGCTGAAGTTTTCCCAACTACATAACCTAACCTGACTGAACCCAACCCAATTGTTGGAGTGCGTACTATAATTAGGCACCACTTGTCAGAAGTTAATTGTTGTAAAGGAAAAGTCTACTACATTTTAGCTGAAATTTTAATTATTTTTAAATTCAATTATATTTAATCAAATTTAAATTCAATAATAGCATTATTTTTCCAATTCAATCTTCTCTGTAAAGAATTTACTATTCTTAATAAATTAACAGGGCGCGTGTATTTTCTCAAAATCAATCGTAGTTTCTATTTATCTTATGTTTGCCTAAAATAAATCGCTGAATTTGTTTTGCAACTATCAAACTTGCTTACGTAAATGTACATAATTTATTATGGTAGCAATGGCTGTTAGACAGCAACCGTAGAATTAAGTTATTTCGAAGGGCAGAATAGGCAATTTTGGTAGTACGGATACATTTCTTCCAATTTGATTCTGTCTATTAATGTTGAGGATTACTTATATATGAAAAATACTAAGTAATATAATAACATTTTTATAGAAATTCTCAAGTCAGTATTTAAGGAAAATTAAACAATAAAGTATACGCATTCAATGTTGTTTACAAAGAGATATTGCAAGCTATTTGCAATAAGCATGTAATGCTTAGAATCAAGTTCACACAGTAAGTAAAACTGCAATTACTAAACCAGATATATTCTTAAATATTCTGCTGCCTTAGAAAGTGTTTGAGGAGAATTTTCACGATATCTCTCTGATAATAATATATTTTAAACTCTTTCTGTTTGCTGGGTCATATTTTCAACGTTAAGTTTCGTTATTGATGGGGCTACTTAAAGGAATTTCAAAATGAAAGTTCCTTATTATGTTTATTTACTCAAAAACAGTTAAAAACTGTATGTGACGTATGGGGGAGAAAATCATCTGCGCACGCTGTGATGTGATACAAATGAAGCGAGTTAACTGAAGTGACTAACGCAAAATTAACGCAATATTAATGGGTTATAATAATAAGAAATGAAATGCAATTAATAAAAATAAGAATCTTTTAACTCAAGGAAAATATTTTCAAATCACTGGGCTTCAATAATTGGTTTGAGGGAATATGAAGAAACATTGATATAAAATACACAATGAGTAAAGTAACTTGGAGACGTAAAATGAAATTATTGTTTCTTCATGGTAGTTATGACTGATAATTTGCAATAATGAGGAGTTAAAAATTAATTGTTATTCATCAAAAATTAAAATTATAAAAAAATTGGGGGGATTAAATATTTTTAATAAATTAACTCTTTAATGAATTTTAATTTAATTTTAATGTTAATGTAATATAATGAATTGTTTTCATGTTGTTTGAAAAACAGTGCAATATATTGCAATTGAATGGAAAACAGTACAATCCGTACTGAAGGACTCTTTTGATGTGATTATGTGAAATTTTCGTTTTTTGCGAGTAATCTCTTTTCTCAAAAGCATACGTCTGAAGCCATATGGTTTCGTTTTTTTCAGGTAATAATTAGTTTTCGATGTCTTATCTAAATTATGTGCAAGTTACAATATAGGTGCAATGTTAGTAAACACAGTAAGTTCCATATGGGCAAAAGCAAATACCGATCATTGCCGTGTGGGTATACCTGAAACTTATAGTTATTATTCAAAATAAATGCAGTTAGCTAACAAATAACTTTCATTGTACGGACGACTGATCTGATTCGGTTGTTCAGGTGCTTAACAATGCAGAATTGGCACCATTGGGAAATTCTTTTAATTGTCTTAAGATCTGCAAGGCAATTCATTATGGGACTAAATTGTTGGAGATATTGCTTAGAACACACATGCTCACGAACGATCACGAGTCCCATGTTCACTCTATTACAGAAGGTTGATATTATTTTGGAAATCAATATTTTTAATTTGTGCGCGAATGCATATAATTCAATACCTTATCTTGTGATTACCAGTTATCTGATTGTGGCAAGAGAACTATTTTCTACGAGTACTTTGGAAAACATTACTATTTTATTAATGTCCTTTCGAAGCTGCCTTTTACCTACTTAAATTACTCTATTTTAGGAATAAGTAAAAAGTACCTGAAGTGTTTTCATTGTTAGCCTATTTTTATTATCTATATTAGTCTCCCACCACCAGTATATTATCCGTTTCCTGTGATTACGAATACTGATGAAAATTCTTTTGTGTTTGGTGTGCAAAGATAAACATTGAATGCCCTATTTTTTGCCGTAAGTACTGTTAGTCCTCATTAGTTCGTTTATTTGTTTTTTCGTTGATAGCGTATATCCTTCTGTCCAACATAATTACTTTTTAGGTATGTGTGAAGATATACGTGTAACAGTACTGCACCATTTTTTTTTGCAAAAGAATGCGTGAGATTAAAATGAGAGTAAAGTGTAGAGGATTCCTTTTTTGTGTTAAGGTAACCGTGAATATGTTGAAGTTTGATTTAAAATACAAAATTATCTGATAAAATATTGACATTCGATCTCATTAACAAAATGTTCAACTCTTCAGCGCAGTTGATAATAAAAAGTTCAATTACAATTAATTGTGTCATTATTATTTTCTATTTGGAAAGCCTAATATTGTACTACAGATTTAAAACAGAAGACGCAGTATGTCTTCACTGTTCAAACAAAAATTTACTACATAATTTCGGAAATTTAATCTTTAAAGGTAGTAGCAATTTACAAACAATAATTGAAAAATGAAAAAAATGAATGAATGTGTGACAAAATGTAAAAAGTATTCAAAGTAGTAGTTCGTAACTCCTATTTATTTTTAGGATGCAAGAGATGTTTCTGGGGTTGTAAAAAATAGAAACTCTTAAACTTCGACGTTCTTTTAAAAGACCGCTAATGTTGGGTATCTGATATTCTTCTTTAGTATCCCAAAGTGTTCGATCCGTTCTGCAGATCTGGTATATCTAGAATCATCTAAATTCAATGCAATTTCAAATGTATTCCTTTCGCATTGCAAACACTGAACAGCGGCGCCACACTCGCAAAATCTAATACGGACTAACATGTGACCTATTTCAGAGTTTGAAAATAGTATTCATTAAAGGGGAGCATGAAATATGGTGTGTTTTGTACCAGTTTAGTATTTGATCTATTATATTGGTCCGAGAAAACAATGGCAGGTCACCACATATAGATTCATGAAACAAATATCTACATCAGGTATAATAGATATTCTAACTTCATCCTTACACTTGCTTGCTCGCGGTAATCCAAGGGCTTCAAGTTGTACACAATTTATTTGTTTATACTATAAAGTAGGTTAATAATAGCAAGAAATCTGGGGCGCAATACTTTTCATTTAAAGCAAAAAATCACGCAATTTGGTTGAGTAGAAACTCTTCTCAAGTAGAAACATACTCTAGTAGAAACATTTCTCTAAACGAAAACGCTTAGGATTTTAAATATACAAAAGGATTTTGCAATTTCCTAAATGCCGGGGATTTTGACGAAACTCAGAATCTATACCATACTTGTAAATGCAATTTCTTCTATAAGAGCAAAAAAAATTCAAGAAAAAAAATTCAGTCATTTTTCAGAAAGTTTTGAAAATGTCACAGGAGTCATGTAAACTACCATCTAAAACTAAAATATCATAAATGATCTCCGAAACGTCGCTAGGTCTTAATCCCGACGTATTTACCAAATTTAAGCTCAAAAGCTTCTAATGTGACGGTTATGCGTGCCACATTGATTCATCTGGACATCTATCCGAGGTTCCGATTTTCGCATGAATTTCATCTCCACCAGAACAAATGTCAATACCTTTGAAATAGCACCAATAAGTAAGTTATTGTCGTAAGTTTACAGTTACTACTCAAAGGAACTTCGAAAGAACCTCAAAAGAATGAGTAAAAATAAAAAAAAGACGGAATATGTTAATATCCGTAATGTATCTATTAAAAAAATATTTTACTTAAAATAAATGATTGGTTATATTTAATTTTCTTATCGTTTCCTTCAATTACAGAATTATTAAAGATACTAAATTCTATGGTTTTAAATTTTTTAAAGAACTTTCAAATAATAATTCTCATACTTGGGTTCAGAAATCTAAAAATATTTTAGATATTAAAATTGTTAAAAATTTCTACCTCAACAATGCATAAAATAAAATAAATTGTTGGTTCTATAATATAAATTGAAATTGAATTATTGTTGAAAAATGTAAATGTATTTGTTATTGAAAAATGAGATTAAATAATTAACTTTTAAGATATAATCTATTATTATTATTACTATTATTATTATTATTATTATTATTATTGTTATTTTAAAGTATAATGATGCACACAAGAGTACGTCAGAAATTATGATTCCTGGAATAAGGTAGCTCTAACGCACTCGTTCGTCGTAGATGTAATTGACGCATACGAAGCAGATGGAATTTTAATAATAATGATGATGACAATAGTAATAGCGATGGTGATAATGACTATGGTGATGATGCTGGCTATGGTGGTGATGACGCTGGCTATGGTGGTGATGGCTATGGCTATGGTGGCGGTGATAATGGCTATGATGATATGGACTATGATGATAATATGATTATTTATGATAATTTTTATTTCTGCAAATTAGCTTATGTTTGGTGGTAGTTAAGTAAAGGAGAAATACGGGAAATATTTAATAAAAATTAAAATAAATATTACATTCAAATATAAAAAACAAATATAATAGAAATAAACCAAAATATAAAAACAAAAATGTAAAAAGTAGATAATATGTGCGGTATTCGTCTCTTCTCTCCATCATTTCACTTCACTGCACCGTACGTCGCTTGGCTGCCAAATAATTTCTACATTTACCGCAAGTATATGCTTTAGACACCCGCACTTCTGTTGGCCTTTCTGTATCCTGAAAAACCTTACTGATCTTAATTGCTTCATTGCACTCTACACTTCGTCTTTTGAGAACTGTAGAACCTATAGGCTGCGTCCTGAGAAGATAGATGTATGTTGTTCTAGTTCAACAATAGTCCCATTTACAGAGATGAATTTTCCTATATCCATTCTTATATCCAGGTTCTTTCCTACATCCGTGTTTAGTATTACAAAATTTCATAAAAATGTACTTTTCATTACGAGTATTAATTTTATCCTCGGATAGTTCTGTTCTAATTTGATACAAAATATTGACGAAGTTTCATCTTACACATGTACCGCTTTCTGGATTTATTTATTTATTTATTTATTTTACGTCAAAAAAAACAGTTAAAAACTGCGTATGACGTGCTATGGGGAAAAGTGAATTGTGTGCACATTTTCAAAATTATATACTTAAATTTTGAATTTTGAAAGGAAAAAAAATTTTTTTTAGAAAAAAACTCCCATGTAATAAAATCTATTTTCAAGGATAAATAAGCAATAAATTTTGGCTCTTATTACTTCCTGCCGCGACAACATGGAAACGATAATTTGAATAATTGTATTTCCCACTGAATTCTAGAAGACGTGCACAGGAAATGAAGTTACATTTATGTCCAGAAGCAAAACAAGGGCCATCTCAGCATTTGCTCAATGGATCAGGAAACTGGACGAAAAACCTGATCGAGAGGGGGGCATTGACCCGGAAGCTGTAGTACAATAGTTGTTACAGGTTGTTTATACTCATTTACACAGTTCAAATGGTAAATAAAGCATTATGAATCATTGTTAAAATGAATGTTACTTTTCTTGTGATGCTCAGTATAGTCTCTAATTGTATAGAAACAGTTATGCAGCAGAAACGATTTCACGTGGATTTAAACTTTTCTATTGAATTTAATCGTTTAATGTCATCTGGCAAAGTGTTGTAAAATAATGTACATGTATTGTATGTGAATTTTTTGTAATGAGCTGTTGATACTGTCACCTGATGAATATGATTTCTACGTCGAGTGTTATAGTAATAGACTTCGGCATTTTCTGAAAATATATTCCGCCCTTGAGCAAGTAATTTTTACAAAACCACTGATTCGTAAATAAGAAGACACGGTAATGGTAGAATTCCTAGATTAATGAAGAGAGGCTTACATGAATCACGTGTGTGGGATTTGGTTATTATTCGTACAATTCGTTTTGTAATCTAAAAGTCTGGGAGCTATAAGATGTATTTCCCAGAATATTATGCCATATCTCAGGCGGGAATGAACATTCGAAGTATACACAACGAGCAGTATGAAGGCTGACTGAATTTGCTAGAATTCTGAACGCGTAGCACAATGAACTTAATTTTGTGTTCAATTCATTTAAATGGACGTTCCATTTAAGGTTTGACTGAATTGAGAGACCTAAAAATTTTGTTGCCTTAACATCAGTCAATGGTACACTGTTCATTTTCAATGGGGCACTGAATTGTTTATTTGAAATGGAAAACTGCATTAAAACCGTTTTATTTTCGTTCACTATTAATTTGTTATTTCGGAACCAATTTGAAACATCTGATATTGTACTTTTTACTGTTTCTTTATTGCAAAGGATGTTCGTATCATCCGCAAAGTACCGTTCTTCCGTTTCGAATCGTCGAGGGCATATCGTTTACGTAAAGTAGGAACAGAATAGGGCCTAAAATCGATCCTTGAGGAACTCCACATGCAACGGGCAAAGAGTCGGAAAGGTGCGTACGTAATGTTCCATCATTACAGTAAGGTATTTCAACTCTCTGAGATCGTTGTTTAAGGTACGAACATAACCAATCTAGAGCAATACCACGAATTCCATATGAAGGTAATTTGGAAAGTAAAATGTCATGATCAATGACGTCAAAAGCTTTTGAGAGATCTAAAAATAATCCAATAGGTGCCTCGTTTTGATCCAATGATGAGGCGACATCTTTAAGAAAAGAAAATGTAGCTGTTTCCGTTGATTTTTGATTTTCTAAATCCATGTTGGCAATCTGAAAGCGCGTCGTGTTTAGTGAGAAAGGTTTCCATTCGTATGTAAAAAAGTCTCTCTAATATTTTTGAAAAGACTGATAGAAGAGAAATGGGCCGATAATTTTTTTATTTTTTTTTTAAAAGAGTTAACGGGTGTATAATGGCATACGCACAAGTCTTTAACAAAGAATCCGGGAATTCATCTAAACCGGACGAATATTTATTTTTTAGTTTACCGATTATTTTTAGAATTTCATAGGAAGAAGTTTCGGAAACGAACATTGTGCCTACAATTTTGGGTGAACTGTCTGTTTTTGAATTTTGTGTCTGAAGACCCTTAGTGAGATCGGCAGCAATTCTCGAAAAGTATTGGTTAAAGAGACTAGCCACTGTTGCCGGATCGTTCACATTTATATCGTTATATTTTAAAACAACGTTCTCTACGGGTTTTCTAGTTGATTTGGTAGTATTTTTTATTATATTCCCCATTGCTTTTGTTTTATTATTTGAATTCAAAATATCCTGATCGTTTTTAATGATTTTGAAGGGAAAGAGATCGCAGTCAGTAAATTTCTCGTGCTTGCGGGAGTGCGGGGCTTCCTGCACTTCCGTGCTCGAATAGCTCGTACAGACGTCTCTGCTACACACACTAATGACAGACGATCATTTTTTTTGTTAATTTTTCTGTTTCCCGACTCAAAGTGAGTATAAGTTGTAAGTAAGGAGGCAAAATTGTCCGTGCTTCCTTTGTGAAATAAGTTTTTAAATGAGCAGCACAATTTCTGTGTCATCGTCATCATGACGTAAATAGAGAAAAGAGAGCCTTGTAGAGCGGGCAAAGCCCAATCGAGAACATTAGATTGCCCTATCGAATAGTTTTCAGAGGAATTTTTAATTTAATCGCGACGCGTCGTTCCGCATCGCCTCGAGGCACATCGTCACGTCGTGCACATTGTAATGAAATCAAATATAATTTGTGATGAGCAGGAACTTGTGCTTGGAGACCAATGTGTGACGAGGGGATATTCGCACTCTCGATTAGTGAACTTCATGTTCTTCACTCATAGTGGAAATAAATTAAATTGCTTTTCGATATAATTATTTAAACATTTACTTAAAAAGGAAAAATATCGGAAAACTGTGTATCATCAATATCTTACATAAATACTCTGATTTGAAACGAGGACTACGTTAACGATGGAACCTGAATGGGATAGTCTCAAAACATAATTTTCGGATTCGAATCGGTAGCGGTAATACTCAATCAACTCGGACTATCCAAAAATCCTATGTTCATAAAAGATCGTTCCCGAAGGATACCGATCTAAGAGACTCAAGTAAATTTACGAGGCGAAAGAACCGTGGTAACACTACCTCGTGTGGATGAAACCCCCATCTGGCGGACTCATTGCCCCATTTCGTAGATGGTTTAGCGAAATTGCAGGTCGGTCGCGTCCAAGGTTTAATCCAATTCCCGGGGGGGCGGGTCGCGTCGCGTCGCGTCGCGTCGCGTCGCGTCGCGTCGCGTCGCGTCGCGTCGCGTCGCGTCGCGTCGCGTCGCGTCGCGTCGCGTCGGGTCGCGTCGCGTCGCGTCGCGTCGCGTCGGGTCGCGTCGGGTGCGGAGCGCGGCGTCGGGTCGCGTCGCGTCGGGTCGGTCGCGTCGTGTCGGGTCGCGTCGTGTCGGGTCGCGTCGTGTCGGGTCGCGTCGTATCGGGTCGCGTCGGATGCGGAAGCGAGGATCTTTGTGTTCAAAAGCGTTAACTGCTGGTGTCTACGAGTCCCGTGTGTGCATCCCTTGTTATAATATGAAAGGTGACGGTGTTTTCCTCCTGCTAGAACACGAGATCCGGCTCAGATCGACACGAGGGCTTGCGGGTTTCTCACTCCATGTGTCTCTCACAGCGGGACTCCTGCCCAAACGGGAAGGCTCTAATCCTCCGACTTGTCTCCTGTCATTTGTGGTAGAATAGTAGATCGAAATCAGTGTGTGTGTGAGGAGAAAGAAAAGAATAAGGAAGGAGCGAATATTTGCGCTCGGTCCGCGAGCCGTTTAAGGTATTGCTCCGATATTCGCCTGGTATTGATAAGAGGGATCGCAGGTAACATTACGCATCAGAGCAGCCTACCGCTGGTATTCTCCTCCAGGCGGTAACTGAATTCTTCTAGCTAAATTACTAGTGTAAAAAATCACTTGCTGACCGAACTCGCACCCGTGAACATCCGAACCAGAGACGCTGCAGTGGAAATGGATGTTGTTACTGAGCCACCTCAGCCGGCGGGGTCGCGTCGCATGGCGCGGCGCTGGGCCAGCGCGGCCGTGTCGCAGGGTGGCAGGCGCCCAAGAGGACCTGCGTTACGGTGCCCCGCGTCAGCGGCACGCCCGTATTATTTACTTTGGTCGTAATTAAATTTAGCGGCTCCCCATTACGCTCCGGGTGGACGGGGAAGGGGGTGAGGGGAACGGGCGGGCGCGAGAGCGATTGAGTGGGTGAGCGAACGTGAGGGGAAAGTACGGAGAGGAACAGAGGGTGTGAGGGCGTCGCTGTGGGAGACGATGCGAGAGATGGGTGGGGGGTAAGAGAGCGAGTAGGTGAATGAACGAAGATGAGAGGGGGCTAGTGGATGAGAGAGTGAGTGATGGGGCGAGAGGATGAGCGAGTAGGTGAATGAGTGAACAAGGGACTGAGCGAGCGGGTGGCGGACATGCCTGGGTGGAGGGACGCGCTGGTGAAAAGGTGAAATGGGTGCGAAGGTTGTATAAACGAGCAAATAATGCCGGGGGCGAAGCGTGCGGAGGCGTGAGATAGGGCGGTTGGACGAAAGCAGGCGGGCTGGTGTGCGGAAGCAAGCGAGCATTGGCGCAGGGTCGGCAGGCTGGGGACGCGGAGAAGGGCGGACGAGGTCTCTGGCGGGCTGCAGAGTGCGTGCGCCCGAGGCAACAGTGGCGACGGCGGCAAAATTTCAATAAGCGTGCTTCAGCCACCACTGCTGCTGCTGTTGCTGCTGCCGCCGCCTCTGCGGCGCGTCCTCTCGCGGATTCAATTAATGCGACGGCTATCGCGGCGGATGTCAGCTCTGCCGCCATGAACGCACCGCTTCGCGCCGCCCTCGTTGGAGCCACGCACCGGACTCGAAGCATAGGCATTTGTGAGAAATGGTGCCTGCGCTGGGGTAGAGCAGACTCGCCCAACATATACACGGCTGAGCAGATACTCTTTATTCCAGAGAATAGAATCGTGGATTTAATGAAGAGGGCTGTGACTTCTTTGCGATGAAAGGAAAAGTCCTCCAAATACGAAAATTGAACTTTTTTCTAACATGAAGTGAACGGAAGGGTTTCGAGCGAAAGCGGTTTCGAGCGAAAGCGGTTTCGAGCGAAAGCGGTTTGGAGCGAAAGCGGTTTCGAGCGAAAGCGGTTTCAAGCAATGGAAATGATTCACCCTCGTCCGCTTGCATTCACCGCAGGACGAAATGTGCTTTGGCGTAGATTAAATTACAAGGACGCCGTACCCCAGTCGTATCACGGCATTGTGTTACTGCATCGCGGGCTGTTGCGCCCGCGAGGCGTTTGCACGCAATGCCGCCAGGCGAATGCGTTGAACGATGAAGGGGTTGTACTGTTGGTTGTCGCCATGAAAATTCTTAATTTTATGAAATCGGCGATTTGTAGTGCAGCTCCGAGAGGGCGTGCTTTTGATCTGGAGAGTCCGAGGTGCAGGACTCTTGTCTTTTCTTGTAATAATTGCCGCGGAGCTTCAGTGACTGTGATCGGGAGGTCTTAGTTTTCGAGTCCCGACTTTGGCGGATTTTCGAACCAGGATGCATGGCTAGTGCGAATTCAGTAGCTGTCTGGGGAAGAATTCTAGCGTTTGGCAGCTCTAATTGGTAGTGTTTCGAATTTCCCCCATCAATCGCAGACAAACAAAGGAGCAGGAGCATCACAAACTGGCCACTGATCGCTTACTTCCTTGACCTATCCTCTCCCCTTTCTCTCAGTTTTACACTCGCATGCAGTTCATTTCATGTCTGGAGACTTAGAGTTTGCGTCTCTGTGGGGAGATTTCTGGAGAGGAGCCCATCGCAAACTAACGAGTGGGTCGGCGACGGATCTCACCATCCAGTGTGAGAGAAACAACGCCGAGATTAGCATTCACCACAAAACAGTACTAATGATCATAGCAGTTAACGAGCCCGGAAAGAATCAATCCGTGCATTGCAAGAAACATGACTGTTTTGCGGTAGTGTTACTTTCGGTAGAGGAACACGCCTGGATTAAGTTAATGTTTCAAATATACGTATTCACTTGCCTTGTGGTATCTCTAAAATATAATAGACATTGTGAACTCTTTGTAACGAACCCCATATACAACCTATAAACAAAATCTTACTTCAGTTTTGTTAATTTAACTTGTAAACCATGATGAGTTATAAGTTGCTAGTTGTAAATCGCAAGTCACGAAGTGTGTACACTTTGCATATAACAAAATATCTATAACTAGAAAAGTACAAGTAGAAAAATCACTTGAGTTATATGATATCACCTGACTATCACTTAAGTTATATGATAGAGTATTAGGCATGATTGAAATTATATTTTTAGGCAATTATTTATATATATATATATATATATATATATATATATATATATATATATATATAATACAGTATTTCGTTAGTAAAATTATTTTTTTCTGTTTTGAATAAATCAATAATTTTCTAATTTCACTCATTCCAGATTGTCAATCCCATATATTGCATATGTGTATTCACCCCTGCGTATTGCAGAATTGAAAATATTAAATTATGGGATTAGTGAAAGTCGCCGAAGATTGGGAAGCGCTTCATGGCCCTGTAATTCAGCAGTTAGAGGGGCTCAACCGTAAATGCCGACTGTAAATGAGAAGCCGTGCGTGCCCGCGTGGATGCAATTATGTAGCGATATCCCGCTCTGACACCCACCCACAGCTGGTCTCGCCGATGCATGGGATAGCGTGCAGGTCCTGGCGCAATAGCGCACTAAGTAAGCGAGGGGCAATTTCGGAGAAAGGGGACTGATAGGGCTCGAATAGCAAACTGAGGCCGCTTGCGGTGATTTTTGAACTGCATTTGCTTGATTAACTGATTGATTATTTCATGTTTCTGGACGCGTCAACTGCTGTGGTCATTTGTCCCGTAGGTGTAGCGCGTGTTTTTATCACGGGAGTTCGCGGTGATCATCTCCCACTGGTTGGTGAGATCCGGCGCCGGCTTGCGGGGTTTTCACCAACCAGGTATCTTACACCCTCCGGGATAAGCGCTAAGCTCCCAAAGTACTTTGTATAGAAATTCCTGTAAGCCTATGTGTGAGGGAAAAGAAGAGTGCAAGGAAGAGGAAAGAAAGGACGTGCGCGGTCCGTAGGCCGTTTGTTAGGAACAGCTCCGGCATTCGCCTGGTGCAGTTCTGAGAAACCTTCACCGGTGCACTGCATTTGGAACCAATGACACTTGATCTTTAGTCGTATTGTCTTTAGAAGGGAGGTGAATTCGAAGAACCCATGATGTAGATGATGTGTAAAAAAAGTGCTGTTTCCGAAATTTACCCCACAATTATGCTGTTCCCAAAATTTATATTTCCTGTTAATTTCATGTCCACTTTCAAACGAATTCTTCAGAAACGGTTTCTTCAGATAACACGTACATATTTTGAATATCGTGATGAATAATTTTTAAATTGTCTCAAGTTGTTTTTGTTGATAATGTAGTCCCTGACGCATCTTCACAATGCTAGTCATATTAACGTCTCTTAACTGTCGAGAAGGTCATTCGTATTGCGGTATTTTTTCCATTTCTTACTTGTGGGGTAAGATGGAAGAAAGGATTAGAGTTAAATTTTGTTTTGAAAATGGAACCAGAAGTATGGAAATGTTGAAAGTTGGTTTTGGTGAGTCTTCAGTGAATAAAGTAAGAGTTTACGAGTGGTGTAAACGTTTTCAAGAGGGCAGTGAAAATGGTTTCAAGGTGACGAATGGTTTGGGCATTCCACTGCATAAACATTCTTTTTTTTACTTTCGTACAACTTACTACTTCATTCTACTTTATGGAGAAACATCAGGTGGCACCATCATGAAATGTGGTCCTTGAAATAACTGAAAGTCAAGGGAGGTCCATCACATTACGTGATTGAAGAAACGGAATTAAATGCAACCCAAGAAAAGTACATTTGTGATTGGAATGTCGTAAATAGTTGGTGTCCCGTTTGCACGATCCAGGCAACGTCTATCATAAATGGAAAAGTGCTTCTTCACAAATACATCTTCAGTACAATCTAGTTGGTTAATTTGAATACCGCAGCTACGGAAACACCCCCCCTTTGACCTCCATTTAATGCAAATTCCGGCTGGGTGCCCGTCACCTGGAGAGCTTCGGCTCCCGGCTTCAGCCCCGGGCCGCCTGGCGTAGGTTCAATTAATGCTCCGCCTAATGTGCCTGCGCGTCGAGCGTCGGTGCTAGCTCTCTATGCCCACATGGGTCGCCCCCGCCCCCCCCCCATTCGCTCAAGCAGCTCGTCGGGTCGTTCCCCATCCATCCAGCAGCCTACAGCGGACTTTGGGCGCCGGAGAGCTGGAGAGGGTCGAGATGCGGCCGAGGGAACGCCATCAGCCAGAGCACGAACGTCGGAGGAGAATTAAAACGCTACTAGGGGACGAAGAGGATCCGGAAAAAAAGAAGGAAACAAAATTCGAAGAGGTTTTGAAGAAGCTAAAATTGCTTACGTGTTTTTTTAATTACCCCTAGAAAAACTAGAATGGGAGGGAATCACGTCAGCATACATGCGAAAACACATCAAGTCAAGAGTTCAAGCCATTAGAGAAACTGAAAATATTGAAAAATAAACTAAAATGATTTTACGTGTATTTCGTAATAACAACGATAATAATAATATAATGTATTGTAAAACTATTTGGTTATTAAATAAAGTAAAAAATTAAAAAAAGTGGATATTATCAATTCATTTTTAGAAAATGTTTACAGTTAAAATATTCCACAAACTAGCAAATTAGAAAATTTTTAAAAAATAGGAAATGTTTACCGTTTAGAATATTCCCAAGACTTGAAAACCCGATCAAACATCTCTCATCCGTAAGCGAACGATTCATACTACATTTATTCAATCGCTGAAAGCAACTCAGTAGTGTCGAAAATTCACCACCGTCGGGACTCGAACCCTAGGACCACAGTTGCTGCAGATGCCGCGGCAAAGCTTGTTCTGAGCTAAACTCAACCAGTTTTGTTGATGATTGTTTTTCGTTATGAATTCAATATGCGATTTACACCTTCTACACTACAAATTCAGAATGTATCAGTATTGTGTATTAAAACCTTTTCATTTTATTGTGCATAAGCCTCTTAATTTTTTAACTCATTCCCTGAAAAAGGACGATCTTTCGTTCAACGGCATCGTATTGAGCAATCAACGTGTATTTATGCCGTTGTCAGCTCTCCACACAATCACATTTTCGAAACACAGGAATGTGTACAAAAATATATGAAACACACGTGACGTAGTAAGCAATGACCTGCTGATCAGCATCTGCCGTTTTATAGTCACTATGTTTCAAAATGAAATAGGATAATGGTAGACCATGAGGGTCAAAGAGGTGTAGAGATCCAATCTTATCCGATCAGTATGGGAATTATACCGTGCTGGACTATTGTCCGGCAAATTGTTTTAGGGGAAAAACTTCCACACGCTTTATGTCTATCCCGTTTAGGGCGTTTGCTATGAAAATCAACTCATTCCACTTACAAAAATTTTACGCGATAAACAAAACCTTCTGCGTGCGGATTAATATGAACGGGATATTTTCTCTAATTTTCGGTGGAAATAAGCGGGTTTATAACTAGATCACTTCGCGAGTGTATGAAGATCCCCTAAACTCTGCAAAAAATGTGAAAAAAGGAATGTGGTAAATAATAGAATGGGCTGCTTTGATAGTAAAATCCTCAATTGGTAAAATATTTAAAACACGATTGCTTTGCAACTTCAATGTTTTTTTCCATGAACGCTTTACAACTTTGCATAATACGAGTACGTCAATCCAATTAAGAGTAGCATATTCCTCTTTGAATATCAGGCAGAGATTATCCGTAATCGCAAATAACCTACGCATTTACTATTTACTGGAGAGACAATTAACTATCATTCAAACAATTTGCTCTCCTACTATCTGTGATGAGATAAGTAATTTTGCTGTATGGGCTATTAGCCATGCATTTTCCTGTGATGTATTCTTGAGAGCGCTATCGAATATACATTTTCACTGAGTTATTTACGCTATAAACGTTTTGTGATGGAAAAGTATTGAAATGAGAGAGAGTGCGGATAGTTTTCTCCAAATTTCTAGTTAGTGCGCTACATCAAAATCTATGTAAATATAGAGCAATTACTTTATATTTACTGACTCTTGGCTCCATCATTTCGAGATTTCTCTTCCTTGCTCACCACGTCTCTCCTTTCTTACCCATGTCATTTCTCTTCCTCGTGTGTGAACGCCACCACATGACCTCTCCCGTCTGTTTCCCTCCTTCCCATTCCGGACAAGGCCCCGCCCCCAATTTCCAGCGCCCTGGCACCCCCCTTCCCCCTGCGCCGCCCCGCCGCTGTTGTCGTCACTGCTTCCTCTGCAACCGCCAACCCATCCGCCGCAGCCACCACCTCCATTGCCGCCAAAACCTTCGCTCTCGCGGTCCCGCTCTCCGCCAACCTCGTCCTCCTCCACCCCACATCCCCGCCCGCCCCCCAATGTCCCGTCACGCCCCCGTCACGCCCCCGCCACGCCCTGCCAGCCGCCGCCTCTCCTCGTCCAGCCCCGCCTCTCCTCGTACAGCCCCGCCTCTCCTCGTCCAGCCCCGCCTCTCCTCGTCCCGCCCCGCCCCGCTCCGCGCCGACCCGCCACGTCCCGTCCCGTCCCGCCCCGCGCTGCGCCTCTAGGCAACCGCCTTGGCCCCTCATCACGCATTCCTTCTGATAACTCGAATTAATGTTTTTTGTCGCAGCGCGCGCTCGCGGCCCACTGCTACCGCCGCCGCTCCCGGCACTGCGTACGTCTGCCGCGCGGTCGTTGTTTCTGTACGCTTCCCGCCGCCGCCGCCGCCGCCGCCGCCGCCGCCCTCGCGGTTTGGCTTTGCCTCCGACTCGCATCCACCCCTCGCGATGTTGGGACGCTCTGTCCTCCGTTCCGTGACTTCCCCATTGCTCCTGTCGTATTTTCTCAGCCCCCTACATCCAGTACATGCTTTCGCACCCTGGGCCGACTCGTCTTGTATTCGCCTACGCATTCTCTCTTTGCCGCAATCTTGATGTGTTTGTGTCTTGCGCTTGTGACGTAGCGGTGCTGAATTGAAACTGTCATTTCGCAATGTATAATACGAGACCAACATAATTAGTGTAATATGTATTCAGTTTCTTTCCTCTTCAGAAAAAAAAATGTCCATAGTAATTTTTATTGTTTAGACCCTGAGTTTCTTTTACCATACCCCAAGAGTTCTCACTGTACAATTAATTAAAACGTTACATATCAGTTTTCGATTTTGATACTTGTAATATGTATATAGAAAATGGCAATCAATTTATATAATGACTAGTGACCCTAATCTCAAAAATTAATATTCCTAAATTAGAGCTCTCATGGTATTTACCTCAAGAAACGTGATTTAGAAATATGAATAGTTAATCATGGCGTTGATATTACATGTATTAGTGAGGCTCGCCTTGTTTCAAATTCAAACATTCCAGGTTTTAAGTTTTATAGATCGGATCGTGCAGGTGGTATATCTGCTGAGGAAGTATTGATTAGGGTTAAAACTTGTATTTACGGCACGTTGACTTCCCTTTTAGATACTCCAAGCCTAGAAAACGGTGACAATTATTATGCTTGACATAATTCTCCTAATAAGTCAGTGCCAAGTATTTTTCTGGATTTCTTTCCTTTTAACGTGTCTGTTATTTATTTTGGAAACGGTGTCTGAAGCAGCAAAAACGATCGTCTCTCAAGTATTTTCCTTCTGATATTGATTCACATCAATAAGTTTGAAATTATTGCACCATTACCCAAGAACCTAAATTGTCTGCCGGATATACTCGATATAGTAATTAACGTAGGTGAAACATTCTACTCGTATTCTATTCCGAAAATGGACTCGGCCCAAATATTGGTAATCACAATATTTAAAATAATAAATCCATTTCCCAATTTTCCTCCTAAATTAAATATGTAGAAGGTTAATTAACACCTATTTAACCATCACGTTGACGAATTCCGTCCACCAGACCGACTTTTTGGTCTCTCATTCGTGAATATTTCACCGCGCCTCATTTAGTACCTTTGTAACATCTGCTTACATCCGCAGAGTTATTTTGATTACGTTCGAAGATACAGTAGGTCAGTTTTTAATCTTTATTTTCTGAAATACCACATTGTATGAATAGAATTCACCATGCACCTGTCATGCAAAAAAAATCTTTAAGAGAAACTACTTTTTGCTCTTGAATATATTAATACATTTCGGGACTCGTATCTATTTTGAATTTTTTTTCGGTTGTAGATTGGAGTAACGAATAAATCCGGAGAAAATTGCAATTAAAAACCTTGCATACATTATGAACTAACGGAAAACCAAATAACGGCAATGGAGAGTAGTATCTAACATTGTGAACAACAAGTCACATAACGTCATGATTGTTATTTGTACTTAATATTTGTGTTGTATTAGATTTTGTGAATTATTCATCAGTAATGCGTTTATTGTTTCTATTAGCGCAACAATACTGACTACTACCGAATAAATTGAAAAAAGTAACATAATTTGTTCTGTTTATGGAGAGAAAATTCAAAATGAGAGGAACCGAATATCTTATGTGCCCTGTAAGGAATAGCTGCGCCTACTCTTGGGTTCAACAAAAATTTCTATAATAACTGGAACTCATTCGACGGAACTCCTGTCAATTCTAATTTAAATAGATCTAGCTTTGCAAGATCTTTAAAATTTAGTTTTTACAACTTTCTCTGAATCATCTCCAAACGAAAGTACTCGGCATTGCATTTTTGTTAAATTCTCGTCGCCTACAAAAACAAACTAGGTAGACATTCAATTCAATTCAATTCAATTTAATTATGTCATCCTTACCTAAAATGGGAACTAAACGCGTCCGGTGTAAGTAGTATGTAACGCTTTAGTAAAATTCATTCAGGAAAAATACAAGAAATATTTGACCAATTGAAATTCTTAATACTCCTTCCACTACAAGGCAAGGCGAACATTTTTAGGCTAGAGAGTTTTTATACCTTCGCCAAGGAATTTTAACAATGTACGGATAATTTGTGTAAAAGTCACTGTTCATGTCAAATCGATTGCATGATAAAAAAGCTGCAGTTCCACATGGCGGACCATTGTTGCCTTCACCATTTGTTATTTTTATCTTCTATACTCCCACTTGTCGATCAGTTCATTTGGATATTTGTATAGATAATACTGTTTGTATATTTCTGACAGGTACTTGGACACGACAAAGAGGGTCCTTCAACGATATTTATTCGTTCTCAAAAAATAGATTAAACTACTAATATCAAAATTAGTGTTGTCAATCGCTTATCTATCTATTTAATCATCGATTCCCTCTTATTCCACCTCTGTTTGGCATAACGTCTTGTCATATTTCATGCTGTGATGTCGATTCATCATTTTGGAATCTTGGTGTCAATACGATCGTGAGACTAATACGATGAAACCACGTTTTCACGAAGCTGAAAGAAGGTAACACACGTCATGGTATACTCCGACTTATTTTAGCCATAATATCAACCTAAAAATTCGAATTTCTCATTGTATTTACAAAACGTACTCTTCGCTCTCGCATATGCCTGCCTAGTTTGGTGTTGAGAAGCTCCAACAACAATAAGGAAACAAAAATGTTTCCAAATAAGTTTTCCGAATTTCCGCAAATACTCCTTGATTCCTTAGAAATAATAAACTTAACTATTTTTCCAAGCCCCAATTTTCATTATATCACAAAAATTCCACACTCCTTTTTTATGATCGTAAACGCAACACATGCGCAGTCTACATAATTTTGAATTTGATTTTTGTTAATCAAAGAACAGTAAAAAGATGTACTTGCGATGACGACGTTACGTGCATGAGAAACTTCGTTCATAACTATGGTTTTGTAAACGTATCACCTTAAAGAGTTTCTTGCACAAAGTGACTGAAATTAAATAACATTAATCTTTTCTTATCACACTAAATCCTACATATCACGCATGCGTATTCGGTTCTAATTAAGATTAAGCTATGGAAATGGTTCATAGGCATCATCACTTCTTGAAAAATTATATATATTATTATTGGAATCCGCAAGTCGGGGCTGAACCATGTATTCTTAACAAACAATTAAAAAATATAGGTCTCGTTCAGCGATTCTATAATCTCTTTGCGAGGCATTTGGTCGTTGTTGTCGTCATCCACGACTGATCCCCTTCGGCGGGTGGGGATACCTCGGCTCCCACGGCCGCGTTCACCTTCGGCTCCCTCGCCCGGCCTCGCTCCCGTTCGCAGCGCAGCGCAGCGAGCCGTCCGCCTCCTCCGCCTCCGCCCCCGCGCCCGCCGCCGCTCCCGCCCCCGCGCGCTTGAATAATTTACCGGGCGCAGGGGATCAGGCCGCTTAATTCCGGCGGCGGCGGCGGCAGCGGCAGCGGCGCAGAGGCTGCCCTGGGTCAAAGTGCAACGCGGGCCAGAGCGAACGAGCGAGCGCTCCCTCCCCCTCCCCGTCGGCGGGGAAGGAGGTAGAGCGTCGGTGCGCGGTAGTCGTCGCTGTTGCAGCCGTCCCGTTCCGTCCCGCCCCGCCCCGCCCCGCCCTGCCGTGCGGCGGTGGCGAAGGCGGCGGCGGCCGGGCTGGCGTAGGCGGTTGCGCCCGCGAGCGGCGAGATGCGTGCGGCGTTCGAGCCGCGCGGTAAAAAATGGGTGGAATTCGGGAAAGGACGACGCCGCGGGGAAATCCAGGGGTTTCCGGAAACAAAAGGGCGGATATTTTCGCTTCGTGGCCCCGGAGAGTCGCGGACCGGCGGTGGCAGCTGCGGTCGCGGAAATATCGCGTGTATATCTAGCGCGGGCGTGCTGATGGAGTTGCGGTCGGTTCGCTCATTTTTCGTGTTGGGGAGTTCGGTTTCGACGGGTTTTTCAGCTTGTCGACTGGTTTTCCAGGATGTCGCTTGGTTTTCCAAGATGTCGCCTGGTTTTCCATCGGATTTTCCACGGCTTTTCGACGATTGCCTTGTTTTTTCGCGATGTCCCGTGTTTTTCACAGTGTTGCGAGTTTTCTGTGGTATTGCCCGGTTGTCTGTGGTACCACCACATTTTCTCTGGTCTCGCAAGAATTTCCATAGGTACTCGGAATTTCTAGAGCTTCTTCGGTCGTTCAATTTTCCCAGGATGCGAGGAGTTTTCACAGGTTTACCTGTGAGGCTGACGTACATCGAGGCTGATCCTCCTCAATATTCCTTTCACATTTATTCATATTTCAATGTGGAGCATTTCAGCGCCCACAAATCAGTCCAACTCCGAAAGTGAGGGTGACATTTCACATGACCTAACTGACAGTTACAATGAATTAATCCAAGAAATGTAATTAATAATATTACCAAGGTAACAACGAGTTTGTCAACTGCGGGTGAGCTTAGTTGTTAATTGAAATGTAAAAGAAGGGAGCCAGACACTGCTTATATATTCATTTAGGAATTTTCTTTTATTGTACTTTACTATATAATTTTTGTCTTCAAGTCTGCTAAAACGCAAAATAAACAAGGTGGCCTGAGACAAATTCTTCCGGTTGTGGGAATATCTGTGGATGCTCATTACCCATTGGATGCAGTTTTCAAAAACAAATGTTTTCGAAAATGCGCTGTAGGATAGTCGAAAATCAACCGGAACCCAGCAACTGCCACTGTGACAATGTCAGTTCTCTGAGCGTAACGCGATTCCATGATTTTGATTTAATTTTGATTAGAAATCTCGAAAATCGTGTAGACTCGGATTTAATTGATTTTGAACTTTAGGAACGCTTCACTAGCTCCCACTCAGTAACAGTGATGTCATTGTGTTGATTTGTAACGTGTGCGCTCGAACAGTTTGTGAAAAATGAAGTTACGTACAGACACTCTAAATCAGGCCTATTCAGATTAATTGAGGGGTGCCCACTTTTGCTCTTGTAAAATCAACGTATCCTCATGAAAATGGCACGTGCGCGATTGAACGGACAGAAGCGGCAAATTAAAAAAATGTGTTTATCATTCAGGTTTTTCATTTGCAAGCCCCCTTTAAACCACATAATTCAGAACTGTGGCTTTCCTTTTTACGATATCAACAGACAGATTAATGCGTCTTTAGTTATATTATCATTTAACTAAATCTAACGAAAATGTTTGAAAAGTATACGACGATTGATTAATGTTGCCAAAATGCCATGCGCAATTCTATGTTATGCATGTAGTAATACAAGTAGGAAAATATCCTGATCCAGTGTAATAGTCTGTTGATTTTAAATTTCTATATATTCAAGAAGAAATCCAATTAAATTTTTGTCTCCATTTTAAAACAAGATAAAATATTTCTCGAGATTGTCTGTTCTTCAAAATAAAGGTATTTCATATGGTATTCTACAAACCTTTGTTTTTAAATCTCTAGTGTGTAAATTAAAAAAGTCTGAAGTGCTCAACTTATTAGTATTTTCATTGTGACGGACAATAAAGTTTTCAAATTCTATGTGTTAACTTTTAAATCTATAGAATTTTTTAACAATCCTGTAACGTTTAAGGAATGGTTGAATCAAATAATTTTGTCTCATATTCGTAAAATATGACATTCCTGATTAGGTCTGACTCAGATCCTCCAA
Organism: Teleogryllus oceanicus; assembly: GCA_964035755.1. Classification (NCBI taxonomy): domain Eukaryota; kingdom Metazoa; phylum Arthropoda; class Insecta; order Orthoptera; family Gryllidae; genus Teleogryllus; species Teleogryllus oceanicus. Next base: position 75,444,423 of record CAXIVR010000001.1, on the reverse strand, counting down.
TCTTCTTCGGGCACTAACTAGGATTCAGCTTCTTGAGTGATTTATGGTGGTAACTCGTCGGAAGTTTCTGTGCATTAAAATGAGCAAACTCCTTTCTTTCGCTTTTATCATATTTTGACGGAATACATATTACATGACACAAGCTAAATCGTAACTTTCTGAACAAAGTTTCTAGGGCGTAGTTTATAAAAACGAATAGGCATACGTATTGAACACCACTTTATAGAATGTTTTTCTTATGCCGTTTTATATTCGCATGTAGTCTGAATATTTGATGGAACATATTTCTTTATTATGCACGAATCATTTGCGATTGTTCGTCGCGCTTAATACGATTAGTTACGATGTATTTAAAGTATATGAATGATATTTATTACTCCCATAAAATTTAATATAATGGAAAGATCTTTGTACTGAATTTAAAATCTAAAATTATAGTATTTTATTTAACCCAAATCAATACAATATTCTTCTACACCGCAACGGAGACAACTACACTTTTTTTCTCCCAACCCTCACAAAATCCCTTGCTGGCCACCGGTTTAGCCGACAGGGCTCCTAAGAAGGTAAAATAGAGCACCTCGTTACAGAGCATGTTTGCGTACTCCGTACATTGTTGTTATCTCCGGAACCGGTGATGGGACTCCGGAATTCGGGCGCGGGCGTTGGGCGTTGTACCTGCTCCAGCCAGTCTACACCGGCAGCGGAGTCTGAACTCCCCATCTCTCTCTCTCTCTCCGTTTCGCCCAGCCCCGCCCACTTCCCTCACCCGCCCCTCCCCTTCTGCCCCGCCCACCCCTCTCGCGCGCGCACGACCTGTCGCATTCCGCGCGTCCTTCGCAGAGCGAGGTGGCGGCGGCGGCGCGGCTGCGAACCGGAGGCGGGGGTGGCACCGGGGAGGAGAGGATGGGCGTTGGCTGGGTTGGGGCGGGGCGGGGGCGGGGGCGGGGCGGGGGCGGAACGGAGCTGGCGGCGGAGGCGGAGACGGCGGCGGAGTCGGACATGCCATCCATCTTCCCGTCTGCCGGCGCGACCGGCCCCCCGCGGCGCCCGGTTCGCACCTGCGCTTTCACGCCGGTTTATTACGAGTTCTTTACACGTCCCCCAACAATGGCAATCCATAAAGGAGCGGTCGCGGCCCTGTCCGGCGTCTGGCGCGCGCTTCATCTGCAGGGCAGGGCGGGGTGGGGGTGCGTTGGGGCAGGGGCGGAGCGAGGCGGCGCTTGATGAGGATGGTTTGACAGTTAACTTAAGGAAGTGCTTCGGAAGGGTGGCCTAGAAGGCAATTTAAAGATGCTTCTTGGTTTATTGTCATAATCGATGGCCGTTTATCTTACTGTTTTTTTGCAATTGAATTTCTTATTAGTGTAATTTTCCTTTTTCTTTCTCTATAATTCGTTATTCGCGTTTTTCTTGTATCTTTTGACCTGTTTGGGGAAGTATTATTCTCTTTGTCTGATCTCTATTACATTACTTCTGGATTTTTTGTCTTATTTTCCTTTATATTTTTTTTTTTTCGTCAGTAAAATTACAATTCAGCCCCGCACTGTCTCGTATCCGTTCTTGTTTATCCGCTTCTTGAGAATCGCGTTTTGCTTATTGTATTTTACATTTTGATATCTGTTCATTATTTTCAAACGGTATAGAACCCTTGACTTTATTTGCCGTTTTATTCCATATCTGTTCTTCCCTTTACAACTGTATTTTATGTTTTCATTTTACTTCAGTTCCTGAAACTCTCCTTCAAAGACTAGTGTGACTGTTTTGTATATTTATTGCAATTATGTTTTAATGAAATACATTTATTCTCTCCCTTTCCATTTAACTGATCGTGTTTTGATATTAGCTTCATCTCCTTTTTTCAGGTAACGTATTCGCCGAACTCTACTCCCAGACCCACACTCAGCGAGATTTCACTGGAATCTGTGGTAAGCCAGGACGCGCCATCGCGATGCCTTCTTAACGAGAATAAGCGAGGGGGATCACGTACAGGTCGAGATCCCTTTTAAAAGGTGCTAAAACATTCACGTCGAAGAATCTCAAACCGGCCACTTCCGAGAGGGGAAACAATCTTCTCAAGATTACGAAGCTTGTTTTCCTTTTTTATCGGTTCGTTGCTCGATGTAAATACGATCGCATGAGAACTTTTTTTCTTTTTTAAATTTCTCCTTTATAAGATCGCAATATTTAAACTTTGAATTGTCAGTAGTCGACATCGCTATTCAGTACGCATATATATTTTATTTAAATACTTTCGGATTTAAAGCAGTTGTTTTATCACATGGTGTTTCAAATGTTCGTTCTCTCAAGCACTTTCTATACAGACATTCGGTTTTGTAATCTTTGGCTTTCCCACTTCCATAAGCGAACCGGAAAAATTTGAGTAACGATCGTTTTATATGTCAAACAATTCTTTCTTTAGTTCAATGTGCTACGTTTTTCAATGACGATTAAATAAAAAGCAACAAAATATTTGGTACATTTTAACATCATTCTTTCTCTTACAGTGCGTAAAGAGAATGTTCCGTAATGCTGCAAGGAAATGCCGATTTTTGACAGAAAGGAAATTTTCTTTGTCCCTAATACCGTAAACTAAGATTTTTCTTGAGTACATTTACTTTCTCGTACACATAATGTAGTCAGAATGGACGTTTTGGGATCCGTACGTGCGAAAAAGTGTTTTTTCTCAAAATAGTTTTCTATCTGAATGTGGATACTACTAGCACTTACACCATACATAGAATTTTCACAAAAATAGTTATTCTCAAACATCTTCGTCAGGGCCACCCTACTAAACTCAGATGAACGTGAGCGACAGCTTGCGGCTCGGCTCGTGAGCTCCGAGGAGAGCTATGGCGAGTAGAGGAGCGCTCGTAGTGGAACGTCAAACGTAAGCGTGTGTAAGCAGGGCCTTTGAGCCAGTGAGTTGAGCAGGTCTGATATAGATGATGTCGCGGCCCCTCGAATTTAAAAGAGGTCTTTTAATTTTATGGAGAACTTTTCATGAAGCATCTAAATTCTCTAATTTTTCAAAAGCGGCTCCAATTTTTTTCTATAAATGTTTGCACTAATAGAGCCAATTATCCTTATAAAAGTGGTGTAGGTCCGATTACCAATAAATCCTTTAAACTTTCTCCGACGTCCTCCTACATTCCTTAAGATAAGGATTAATTTTTGAATGGAATCGATTCTCCAAAATCAAATATTTAAATAATGTCACCTACAATTTGAAGAAATTATAAGTATTTTGTGCAATTCTAATGAAATTCTGACAATTCACAATTTTTTTTAATTATAAAAAGGCCCCAGTTTTTGCTCCAATTTATCAATATTAGCTTAATAATATGGCAAAGGTAAGAGTATCATTAAAATTTCCAAAATTTTGAAACTGGCAAAACTTCAACCTTGTTTCGTTACGTCAGGAGCATTGGTACACATTTAAGTGGTGGAATTATGAAAAAGGTCATTTTTTGCAAAAATTATGCAATTATATTCTAATCTAAACCCAGACAAATGTTTTTGAAAGTCGGAAAAAAAATTGTGTGTTTAGTTGGTGTTATAATATTAAATAATAATTTATAATAATACAATAAAGCCTGTGTGGTTGTAGCTCCAGTAGTTTTAATTTCCTTTAAATCATACTTTCTTATTTCTATGCTGACCGGGAGATTCTAGGTTCGAGTCCTGACGGCGGCAGGATTTTCGACACTAGCTCTTCAGCTAGGTCGAATTCAGTCGCTGTCTGGAGGAGAATTCTAGCGGCCGGCTGCTCTGGTCGATAGTTTTCCGTGGTTTCTCCGATCAACACCAGGCGAATGCCGGAGCAGTATCCTATCAAACGGGCTACCGACCGCGCGCGATCTTTCCTTCTTCCTTGTCCTATCCTCTCCCCTTACACTTGCTCGTACACTAACATACACTACACTACCACATATTCCGGGAGACCGGTCGGGAGCGTAGAGCTTGTTCCGGCTGAGGCAGTGCCCCGCTGGTGGGAGAGTCCTGTTAGGAGGAAACCTCACTAGCCGACGGTAGGTCGGCGCCGGATCTCGCCATCCAGCGGGGGAAGATCACCGCCATCTCCCGAGAAAAAAAACATGCACTACACTAACGGGACTAATGACCAAAGCAGTTGACGCGCCCGGAAGCACGAAAAATCAATCAATCATTATTTATATGTATAGTTTATTAATTTATTCATTATTGCATGTTGAAAATACTAAATTGCTTACTTTGATAAAAAGTAAATGTAATTAACTGCTGAAAAACACAGGACAGAAAAATGAATAATGAATTTAGTTTACTCAATAATGCACGGTGTCAAGTGCTTGTAAAATAAAAAAGAGCGGATAATTTGGTCATGCACTTTGAAGTAGAGGAAATTCAGCTGAATTAAATTACAAAAATGACTGACCACGAGGAAAGTGCCTGAACACGTAACATGACAATGACCATAAACATTTTATTGCAAGAGAATTAACACTTTTTATCTCCGATTATAAGCCCTGTATTAATGTTGCGTGCACAGTTACTCGTGTGAACCAGGGGCAATGTGAATTAAATTTTCAACTACATATTTTAATTTCCCGTACTCGAAATCCTTGCGGTTAGTCGTGTAGCGCCAAATGGAAAGAGCGTCGTATGGAGCCAAGTAAAACGAGCGACGAAGCCATACGCGGACAGGCGGTTAGACAAGCAGGCGGGTAAGAGGGTGGCCAGGGGAATAGCAAGGTAGACAGACGAGTAGGAGGGTGGGAAGACGATTAGTTGAGCGAGCAGGCTGGTACGATGGCAGGAAGGCGAGTAGGTGGGCGGTCAGGCAGAGTGGTACGAAGGTGGGCAGGCGAGTATGAGGTCGGCAGGCAGGGGGGCAGGCGAGTAAGGAGATCGGGCAGGCGGGGGGGGGCGAGTAAGGAGATCGGGCAGGCGAGTATGAGTTCGGGCAGGCGAGTATGAGTTCGGGCAGGCGAGTATGAGTTCGGGCAGGCGAGTATGAGTTCGGGCAGGCGAGTATGAGGTCGGGCAGGCGAGGAGGAGGTCGGGCAGGCGAGGATGAGTTCGGGCAGGCGAGTATGAGTTCGGGCAGGCGAGTATGAGTTCGGGCAGGCGAGTATGAGTGCAAACAGGCGCGCGGTCATACGTGGGCGTTTTGGCTTGGAACGCGGTTCTGCGGCGGGGGGCGCCAACAGCGGCCTGGCGTCTGGAAGCTGTCTGGCCTCCCTTTGGCCCCCGCTCGCCTCCCGCCACTCTTCCGCCCCCCCCCCCCCGGGTTCCCCCGCCCCTTCCCCCCCCCCGTCCGCCCCCCCCCCCGGCGCCGGGACTGCGATCCAAAACGACCTTCGTTGCTGGCTGGGTCGGATGTTGCAACACTCGGTGTGTTACGATATTTTTGGTGTCGATACGTCTATACTACCGAACCTCAAGAATGAATACTAACAAAAGAGAATGATAGATAATTTAAAATAATGTTAAATCAATTTTATCTAACAACCAAATAGTTTTAGGTATTTTTTTAATAAATTATATCTTGTAATATAACATTTATTTCCATAGGAATTCTACTTGTGAGTGGAAGGGTATTTTCGTAATAAGTGTTATAGAAAAAAGTTCCATCCTCGGCGCTCCTTTAATCATCGAATCCTCTTCCGCTTCCTTTCCTACCAGCCATAACAAATCAGATCGCTCACTAAGATACACATTCGACGTGATAGGGATACGAATATAGTTCATTGAATTAGTAAGTTTTCCAATTTTTCAATTTTCGCAATTTCAATTTAAAATTTTTCCAATTTTCGCATTTAATAAACCTTTTACTATAACACTTATTACAAAAATACCTTTCCACTCACAAGTAGAATCTTTATGAAAATAAATACTATATTACAAGATATAATTTATTACAAAAATACTTTAAAATATTTGGTTGTTAGATAAAATTGATTTAATATTACAATTATTTATCATATTTTTTTAGTATTCATTCATAAGGTGAATTTTTTAAACATACTATCTTGACAATTCAAAACATTACTTTTCCCTTCATTCTGGCAGTTTTACTCTTTTACTCTTTACACTACTTAGCGCCTCCATTGTCGTCTTGGTTCCATTGTCATTGTCCCGACAGTTCGCCATTCTCTTGTTCCGTTCCCATCGCTTTGCAACCATCCTTCCTCCCCAAATTGGTTTACTTCGTTAACCTAATTGCTAGTCTCCCTCCACAGGATAAAACTTTAATCAATTTAATTCGAGGATCGCATTTCCTATGCTTATCCACATATTTACTAGAGTTAAAAATTTACAGTGCCAGTTGCTGCGTTGGCCATTGATGGATGACTTCACTTATGATAGAAGTAATGGACTAATACGTGCCGAGATACAATTAAGCTTTACCGTTTCCATAATTTGTTAATATACGCTTGCCGTGGAGTAAGAGGTTTTACCACTAATGTGGAACGGCATGATCTAAACTTCAGATTTGATGGGGATAATTTAATGGCACTGGAAATGCTCACTTCCACACGATTAAATTAACTAAATAGCTAGTCCCAAGGTACAACCAGTGCATAACTACAAAGTAGATATACACCCGTGCTAAGGATTTCTAATTCTAAAGTTTTTATAGACGCAATGCGTATCACGCATTGAGTCCATGTCGACCTCGTCTGCTAGCAGCATTCTCCATATTCCTTTTTCGTTACATGTCAACCCACTTGCCAGTGTCCACGATGCTACTACCATCGACATCAAAATTACTTAGTAATTTTTATTTAAAAATTACTTAAACATTTTTTTAGTTTTCAAAATTTATGTAGTATATGACTCAGTGTAGGGGATCGCAGACTTTTGAAAATGTGCACAGAATTTACTTCTCCCCATAGCACGTCATACGCAGTTTCAACTGTTTTTTGACGTAAAATAAATAAATAAATAAATAAACATCAATATCGCGATCCTGGTCGTTGTGCTCGTGTCCATAGTTTTCTCTCTCCGTCGCTGGTGAGAGGCGTCCGTCCTTCTGTTCCCCGATCTCTCCACTCCGGCCGCGCGCCCTGAGATAACCACCACTTCTCCAGCATCAGCCGCAGCCACCAGTCACGACGCCGCGCAATCGGCTTTCCTTGTCCGGTGCTCCGGTCTTTCCAAACGCTTTCGTTTCCTGCCTGATTTTTTCTTAAAAATTGGATATTTTGCAATCGATCTGGTCGAAATTGTCGCACGAACGAATTTGAAAAGGATATATTAATTGTTGCAGGTACTTTATATCGACCTCCAAAAACGTTTCCAAAATTTTCGCGGAAACGGCTTCGAATTTTTTCTCTCCTTTAAAATAATTGTCTGATTTTAGTTGTATTATTTGTGATTCTCTTGAAATTGCATCTCTGCATATTTTCGTATTTCAGGATATACAGCTCAGATGTTGGTTTCTCATAAGTTACTTTGGGCAGGTTTCACATTCCTCTCATTAAGTCGAATTCAGTCGTTGTCTGGAGGTGAATTCTAACGGCCAACTGCTTCAATCAGTAGATCAACACCAGGCGAATGCCACAGCAGTACCTTAACAAACTGGCCACGGACCACGTGCGATCTTTTCTTTCCCTTCCTTGTCCCATCCTCACCTCTTACTTACACACTTACACATACATTCACTACACGACCACACATGTCGGGAGCTCAGAGCTTGTCCTGTCTGGGGCGATGCCCCGCTGGTAGGAGATACCTGGTTAGGGATAACCCCGCTATCCGACGGGGAGGTCGTCCCTGGAACTCACCATCCAGCGGGGGAAGATCACAGCCACTTCGCGAGAGAAACATACACTACACGTACGGGGCTAATGACCTTAACAGTTGCCGTGTCCGGAATCACTATTGATTCAATCACATTCCTCACTCAATTCATTTGAAATATTTTGGACTGGGTCGACATGCAATACACATGCTTAATTTTCTATTTCGAAAGGATTCGGGGTAGAGAAGATCATCTTTCCAGCAATAATAGTAGCTATCAGTTGTTCGCTGGGCGTACGTGCATTGCACACTTGCACGCTCTTGTAATATTCGGAGATAAACAAACGTCAAGCACATAATTCACCTTTTAATTCTAAGCTAAATTATGAACTTTTTTATATAGAACTAAAATATTTTATGGACTGACAATTGAGTGTATAACATTTTTTTATTCCATTTTTTTTCACAAGGTGGGAAATTATAATCTTTTCCCCCCTTGATTTATGGCAACCCTTACTACAATGTGCAATTTTTACCACCTTTGACGTTAAGTAAATAAAAACGAATGTCCGCTCTCCTTGCAAGAATTTTCTTGTTCAGTCTTTTATTCTGCACATATTCGATATTGGATTCTGACACACTTTCCGTTGGATATACCGATTCACTTATCGTTCGCCCCCAATAAACATCTATAGTAATTTAATTATAAACTAGTGCTGCTACAACACTACATAATTTCTCGCATTATTTCTTACGTTTCAGTTACCGAAAATTCAAGAGAGTTGGACAAAATGAAAACTGTCATATTTTGAAGCTTTTTTGGCGCTCTCCGAGAACAGTTTATTTTTAAAAAAATGGAACCATTTTTGAGAAAGCTTTTAAAATGTTGAGGTGTCATGTAAATTACTCCCAAAAATCATAATATTTTGGTCAAATTAGCAGAATCTCGGGTTCGTTTATACCAATCTGATTATATCAATTGTTGGAGAAAATTGTCTGAACGGTTTAGGATGTACTGTTTATCACGGATGGACGTTTTGCCGTCAATCGATTTTCCGGAAACAAGGACTCAAAAAGCATGGATTCTGACGACACAAAGTGGTAGAGAAGAAATTTAACTCGCGTAAAAAGATTTATGTACCTTTGTTTTGTCATTGTCAGGAAATAAGTTTTCCGTCGGAATATCGCCAATTCCAGCCGCATCTTTATATTATTTTCTCATTTGTAAGTACGTAATAAGGCGAGAGTGTAAAAATTAGGTGTTGAAATGCAGATAATGCAATCATACGCACGAATACAGTTTATCACTACGATGTTTGTCACAAATTATCCTAAATGAACCGTTGCTTTATTAAATAATAATGATTTTCGTTGTGTGTTTGCTTTTGGGCATTTTGCATGTTGGTGCATGTTGCTGCAGGCTGGTAAAGCGTGTATTCTAATACAGTGGGTGACGACAAGATTAGAGAGTGAGTCCTTCAATACCAAAACATTGGATGTTCGACTTCTCGCTCTTTCTTATATGCCTGTAATTATCTCTTCATTGTTTCCGTCCAGATTGGACGCTGCATCACCGTTGTATTGTTTTGAGTATTAAAGTTCTCGATTGAGAATGTTTGAAGCTTATCTTCATTACTTCGATTTCAATATCAATGTCAGGACATTTTCTTGGAATACGTTTCCCATGTTACTACAAATATTCTACTTTAGTGTTCCCGGGCGAGAACTCTCGCAAGTTAAATCCCACCCTCTTTCGTATTTTTCTATTTCCATATTAAGCCTGTAATATATCTTTTTCTTCAAGACCATCTTATCCACCGTCGCTGGTTCTAGATGTCTCTTTGTAACTGATAACAGTACAATACACCCTTGTCAATACAAAGTACTCGTATTTTTATTTAACGTTATTACCGAGAGAGAGGTACACGCGTGTAATTCAAAAGCATAGTAATTAGTTTTATTTCACATACAGTTGCAGATTGTACAGGCTGTGAACAGCTGGGTAGAATCGAAAAGCGTCGAACCAGTAAAAATAAAATAGAATGTTCAAGATGATCCTATAGATCATTGATAGAGATGATTCATCCTATAGATTACGAGGTGAGAAACGTTTCTTTGAGGCATCTGTCCCCAAAAGTTTAGTTTTTAAGGGCCTTAAAGGGTTTGTTTAGGAGTTATTTAACGATAGAGATTGAAAAATACGACAGGATGTTGCGGATGTTTCATTTGAGATTAATATTTTGATGCACTTTTTTCTCAACAAAACCATATTTTTAAAGTCAAAGTAAAATTTGTCAGGTCTTCATGAAGTGACGATTTTTTCTCACATTTCAGACTTCTTGAATATTCATCTTCTCACACTCCCATGCAGTACCGAGATTATCTCTAGCAATTCCATTGAGCTTGGGCACTCTTTAAACTTTGTGTTTCAGTAGAGCGTTGAAGTTCAAGGATGGAAAGGATGGAAAGGATTTCAAGGTTATGAACAATATTGATTTTCAGTACTGTACTGAATTAACAACTTACATTATTTGCTAGTTATTCAAAATATGAGAGCCGGTGACTTTCACAACATACGCTAATGGCATACTCCAGGAAATCTTTGAAAGTAATTATGTTCCAATAAAAATCACTCTTGGGACTTTAAAAATAATTTTATGACATTCAAAACAAGGAAGAAATGAAATTAAACAAGAAAAACTCAGAAATTATTAACACTAATTATTTAAACCTAACAATTAATTTAGATTAAGATTAATGTAGAAAGAAACAGATTATAAATTACGTATTAGCCCAATAAATATACACTCTTAATGCCAGTTCACACGTTTGAACGATTTCAAAAAAGTTAACTTGATGTCAACATATGTCAACATAGTCTGGCCTTAACTCTTGGCTGCCGTAGTATTGTTCTTAATATTTGTGCATTGGCTCTACTACACTTCTTCCATCAACAATCTATAAACAATCTCCCTCCTAACTTTGCTAAATTATTCGTTTTTCAACGCGGTTCGCATACGTGCGCCTCTCTACCATGATCGTAGTTCACAATCTGAATGCTCTCAGCAAGCGAATCACTTTCTGAATGCTTGTTTATTCTTCCTCTCGAGCATTATATTTAATACCATGTAAACCTTGTATACTTTACCTCCTTACTTCCGCTCTTTACACTTCCCCGGCCAAATCTTCATTTGTCACCCCGCAACCTATACCACCATCATGTCCTCGCACAATCTTCATGATTCCACACCTTTCCATCAAATAAATCTCTTCTTTTCAGTGTCATATATTGTGATCAGCTACAGTACCAATCACTTTTTAAAAAAAATACTTCGAATATTACTACTTAATTGCTTCTGTTCGAAGAGTCGCAATGTGTTACCACAAAAAAATATTTTACGTAACAAACACACCTCTTGCGCGTCCACCTTCTCCCACTCGCATATTGTTCCGCGATGACGACTCCACTAATTCCATCCAGCCCGCGCGCGTCGGTGCCAACTTGGTTCGCTGTGCCATCTGGCGCGGGCCGCCCGCCGTGGGCCTCGCCGGGCCTCCCACCGCGCCGTCTGCAATCACAGACTTCGCCGTCGTCGCCTCAGCCTCTGCCTCTGCGTCGCCTTCCGCGCGTCGCGCCGCGTCGTGCCGTCCCCGACAGCCCTGTGGCCCGACTTGTTTCTGACGCACGCGCGTTAGGGGTGCCCCGCGTAGTGTTGGCAGATTTCACCAACATATCGATTCTTCGATACATCAATTCTTCGATATATCGATTCTTCAGTACATGGATTCTTCGATATATCGATTTTTCAATACATGGATTCTTCGATACCTCAATTCTTCAATACATCACCAAAAGCTTTCGGTGATAAAAATATCGAAAAACATCGATATTTAAAAATATCGAAAAACATCGATGTTTAAAAATATCGAAAAACATCGATGTTTAAAAATCACGGTGTTATAAATGTGATGAAATATTTCCGAGTAAAATGTCCTGGTTCTAATGTGATACATAATACTTCAATATTAGTTTGACGTATTTTCCACCTTAAATTTTCTGTTATCATTTTCTAATCATTGTTCTTTGTAATCAAGGTTCAAAATGCTGTTTAACGATATTACTGCGTACAAAATGATGAAAATAAATAAGACTGGAGAAAGGTTGCGAATAGCAAACGGTTTCGTGCCATCTTCGGATCTCGCAACAGTGACAGTTGTCAATGGCTGTTCACGGCAATCCACAAAAAAAAAGTAAATAAATAAAAAATTAAATAAATAAAATGAAAATTGTATTTATCATGAGAAATATTTTTTGGATACATACATATTTCTGGACAAATTTATCAATCTAAAGAAAACCTCGAAAGCAAAATATCGATATTTCAGGTTGAAAATATCGGTTTTAAAACCATCGTTGTTTGTTTTTGTTTTTTGTCATCCCTAGACATGAGCCGTACCAGGGAGAACGCTATTGTGTTTATTGGTTTGTCTTTGTTAAGATGCCAGTTCATAAGCTGACGTCGGGCGCGGACTGCTGGAATGATTTCGACCAGCCCCGATGGCTTTGCAGCGTCGTTGATCGGGAGGTTCTCGAGTTTGAGGCCCGACAGTGGTGGATTTTCGACTCCACGTAGCTGGGTCGAATTTAATCGCTGTCTGGAGGAGAAATCTAGCGTTCGGCTGCTCTGAGCGGTAGTTTTCCTTGGTTTCTTTGATCGATGCCGGGCGAATGTCGGAACAGTGCACTAAATACACGGGACAGACAGTGTAGGAGCTTCCCTTTCTCATTGTTCCTTCACGCATTGTTGCACGCACCCTCCCACACATACTTACATTTACATAATCTGCACTATCACACATGTCAAGATTTCAGTTGGGAGAGGAGAGCTTGCCTGGACTGAGACTCTGCCTCGCCAGTGGAGATATCTGTGGAGGGAAATCTCGCCACCCCGTAGTATAGATACGCCATTTTCCGTGGTTTCTTCAATCAATATAGTCAAATACCGGACGGAGGCGAATAAATACCCACGGACCTCCCGCAATCTTTCCTTGTGCATTACTCATCTTCCATACACATATTTTACACACATCTTATTTACACATGCACTTACATACTCTACGTGGCACCGAAACTCTCATTCCAGCAAGGGAGAAACAGGACTTCCTCTAAGGATATGACATTAGATACAATGTATACGGTACTAATGACCAAAGCAATTGGCGCATACGGAAACTAAAAGTACGTCTGATTTTGATGCTTTGGTGATTGAGATACGTTATGAATGATAGAGTAATGGTGGATTGAGAAGCAGATAAGACAGGAGAACCTCGAGAAAAAATAGCCGCAAACCCGCCTTGTGTACCTCAAATTCCACATAAATCTACCAAGATCGAAACGCCGGGAAGTGAAAAGCTACTAGTATGACCACCACACCATGGGGTCGCTCGCAAGAGCTCGCTGTGTGATGAACTACGTAGAAAGGAAACTTTCACGAAGATTTTGATTGACGGAATGACCACCAACCATGGACGCTTAGAGAAAACGAAATGCCTGTGGCAATTGGTTCAAGGGGCTTTCACGATTCAAACAAAAAAAAACCTTCCCCAATTCACAAACAGATTTCATTTCCTCATGCATTTGAAATACCGCATTGCGTTAAATTTGGATTGGAGCTGAATACATTTTTTTCTACCTTTTGAGTGAAGAGAAATTCGGAGCCCCAACTAAGTCGGATCCTGAGACACGTTCCAAAGGAAAACATGGATAAGAGCCCAAAATGTATTGCTTATTTATCCTTAAAACTAGATTTTATTACATGGGAGCTTTTTTTTGTGCACACAATTCAGTTCTCCCCATAGCACGTCGTACGTAGTTTTAACTGTTTTTTAACGTAAAATAAAAAAATAAAAAAAACAACATATTGCCCCAGCTGGCGCCCCTTCTGGTCGCCCCTGCCGCCACCACCACACTCATTGGCTGCCGCTGGCCTACATCTAGGCGGCGATCGTTGTACCACACGTCGATGCTTTTCGATCACGATTGTGTCACATACATTAGATGGAATATGGAAATGCCATAAATGTCTATTTAGAGAAATAAATATCTATCTTACCTGTGCCTTTGGAAGTTTCATCACCTTCTTAGGTACGTTTAATAGTTCTTCAATCGATAATAGTTTTTAATCTCATCTTTCCGGTATTTTTATTACTTTTTAAGGTATTATTCCTTCGATCGCTTAAATTTGATGGATAAAGTGTTATCCGTTACTTCACAACTCATCTACGGACCTCCGCTGGTCTTTATTTCTATCGTGTATTTTTATGCTTACGCTCTTTATGGTTTACGCACTGTCTTGCGCACGCCTTGGCTCCCCTCCAGGAAAGTCTGTTTTTTCTGAAAGTAATATCTCCTATAAATCCGTTTAGTCGGAGCGTCCCAACGTGGATGGTTTCCTTGATATTTCGCTTCAACATCTGGAGATTTTGAACTCTCAGTAACTTCCTGATTGCTACTCATCGAGAGATCATTTAGGTATAGATAATATCTGTGGGTCCAACCTAATTGAACTATCTTTCTAAGTACAGGGCGAAAGCAGCCGCGAGAGAAACTCGTTATAATAACTTTTTATGCAACATGTTAAAATCTGCATTTGGAACAAAAAGTTTTAAAAAATCTTCGTTGTTCCTCCCTCGATTAAAAAACTTTTGTGAATTTTAAAAAATTAGTATGATGTATTATTAGGGACAGTAACATATTATAACTATATTATAAGTTGACGCTCTTTGGGTCCCTTTAGACTTCGATGTCTTTAGATTAGATTTATTGTTAATTCTGCAATTAAGTGTAGTAACTTGGTGGCAGAATATCGACTCACATTGACTTGACTCACATTTTGTCGCTAAAATCTCTTGAGACATTCTTGGCAAAAATGGTCATATCAACCAAACAAATTCCTGTCACTTCGGAAATACTAGCAACTCTTCTCGGAACTGCTACAATTCCGATAGAAATTTCCAGGCACATTGATTTAAGGTATTGTAAATTAATTCCTTAATAATATATTAATGTAATACCTTATATCATATATTTTAATTCGTTACATTTTGAACACAAAAACTTTGTTACGAGAACACATTGAAAAAGAAAAATATTAGCAGTGAAAAATAGTTACCCTAGTAATCATAGGGATTTACAAGGGCCCTTAGGTGGAAATTTTCTGCGATTTCTCGGCTCAGTAAAACTGTTGTCACTACAATGTCTACGACCGCGAGGTCTGAAGGTTCAAATTCCGCCGGGCCCGACGGGGGTTGTGTTTTTACACCACCTAGATAGCTGGGTCGAATTCAGACACTGTCTGTAGGATAATAATATTCCCCGCCTACACTGATCGGTTGTTTTCCGTGGTTTCTGAGATGAATGCTTGGCACATAACAGAGCACAACCTTAACAAAGGGGCCATGGAGCGCGCGATCTTCCTTTCATGTGTCGCACATCTCTACTCCTCTGCGCGCGCGCACACACACACACACACACACACACACACTTACTGGATTGCATCACCATCATTTAAATTATATGGAACGAATTGTATCAATGAGCAATAACATATTGGAAGCAATGTAAGCACTCTGATTGGAGGAACGCCCATGGACTTGTAACTGTGCGGCGGCTTGCTGGTGCGCACGTAGTGACTCAGAACTGGCATAATGTACTTGCTCTGAATTGGTAAATAAATACTTATGCATACTACATCAGCACACATATCAGGAGCGTGCGGTCGTACTGGCTGTGCTACGCTTGCGGAAATACCTGGAGTGTAGCGCCGACCTACACCACGCAAGGCGACATGTAGGTCGGCGCTAGATGAAGTACGAGAGGAACATCGCCACCACCAGGAGCATAACCTGCTCAAGGCTATTGGAAGTAATGACCATAGTCGTTGACGTGCCATGAAAGAAAATTGCCAATCACTCAGCGGTGTAAATTGATTGATTGATAGTGATTCCGGGCGTGTCAATTAATGAGGTCATTAGTCCCGTAACTGTAGTGCATACTTTTCATCGGAAGTTGCGGTGATCTTCCCACACTGGATGGCCAGAACAGGCACCGACCTACCGTCGATAACGGGGTTTTCCCCAACCAGATATCTCCCACGAGTGGGGCACCACCCCAGCCGGGACAAGTTCAAAGTCCCCGACCGGACTCCCGGCACGTGTGGTAGTGTAGTGTATGTTAGTGTAAGTGTGTATGTAAGGAGTGAAAAATAGGACAAGGATGAGGAAGGAAAGATCGCGCGAAGTCCGTGGCCCGTTTGTTAGGGAACTGCTTCTGCATTTGCCCGGTTTTGATTGAAGAAACCACGGATAACTACGGATCTGAGCAGCTCGCCGCTAGAATTCTCCTCCAGACAGCGACTGAATTCGACCTAGTTGAAAAGCTAGGGTCGAATATCCTGCCGCCGTCGGGACTCAAACCTAGGACCTCCCGGTCAGAAGCACTGCAGTGATGCACTGAACCACTGCCCCGGGTAGCGGGGTAAAACTGTTGGAGACAATACAATACAATTAGTGGAACTCTGGAATACTTTTTCATAGGATTTGTTCAATGTTCTTCAATTCGACGTTTGGACGAGTCACGGTATTCTCCTGCCCGCCGTTAGCCGGCATGCCCGTTCTTCTCAATTGCCGTCGTTAGCGTCCACCGCAGACTGGGGTAGCAGTCGTCGCGGTCCCTATCCCCCCTCGCACAGCTTCATCTCCTCTCGAATGCCGTCGAAATCCACCCCCTACCATCTCGCATTTCGTCGCTCGGTGGCGTGTCTCTGTTTGCGTTTACCTTTCGTTAATTAGTTCTTAGCTCCCGGCGACTGCTTATATTCGATTACCCGGCCATCACGGCTGGTCTAAGAACGCCACGCTTCCTGCGTAGCTCGAATGACGTTCCTCAGCGAGGGCGGCGATTTGGTTATCTAATAAATGCATTTGATTTTATACATTTTCTATCCGAATGGTATGATTGCTATTTATGTCGTGAATTTATATTTTTATAAAAAATACATCCGAAAATTCTAATATTATTAGGAAAAACTATTTGTAAAGTATTGCTTGTTTTAAATGATGATTAAAAGAGAGATAAAACGCAGTTACTCCAGCATAGTCCTGTGTATGTTGCTATCTAAAAATGAAAAAAAATTAGTACAATCATTGAAAACGTTAATACGGACTCAAAAGTTCCTTTTCTACTCCCATTGTATATTGTTGTCATTTGATGACTGCAACCCGTTGCATGCGATAGATTTCATTGTAATACAGGTTATTGACTAATCACAAAGAAGCTTAGAAACGAAGTATTGACTCTTACTTAATAATTGAGAATCGTTCTAGTAAATGTTTTGTTCGATTGTGTACATTGCGTGAAATATTATTTAAAATAAATTGGATCGTAATTCTACTTTGATCCTATTTGACTAGCGCAGTGGTAGTTACTGGAGAGAAACATTTTGACTGATTTTAAGCTCTGAACGCGTCGTTTTGTGTTATATATTGCTACTGTGTGGTTGTCCTTAAAAATTGGCCAATTCTTTAGTTTAAAATGTCTAGTGAATCAAAGATGGGGTTGACACCTCCAAAAATAAGAGAATAGCGAAAATGGTGATGTCGAAATTCTTGCCGCCATATTTATGCTCCCTCGTAGGCGGTCTAGTAAAACAAAGCCACCTGTAGTGGATAGGGTGGGAAGCTGTCCGCTAGGTGGCCTTGGCTAAATCCTGCATGTCAACTGCCACGAAACGATTCAACGTAAAAGTTACCAAAAGTCGTAAATAAAGTACCGTATGAAACTCGATGTAATAGGTATTAATACACTCGTGTGAAGTTTACGTTACTCGCTCGTATTGTAATGTTACGCTCGTGTATTAATACCCCTCATTTCATCATTACATCGTCGTTTCACTATGTACTATTTCACTTCCGGCCATAGCATAACGGGGAACACACATCACTCAAAGGCTACGTCACTTCCAATTTCATCCTCGCCGTCCATTGTGTCGAGAGCGAGACACTGGCCCAGTCCTCGTTCGAACATCTGGTCCCCGCCTCCCGCCCCCGCCTCCCGCCTCCCGCCTCCCGCCTCCCGCCTCCCGCCTCCCGCCTCCCGCCTCCCGCCTCCCGCCTCCCGCCTCCCGCCTCCCGCCTCCCGCCTCCCGCCTCCCGCCTCCCGCCTCCCGCCTCCCGCCTCCCGCCTCCCGCCTCCCGCCTCCCGCCTCCCGCCTCCCGCCTCCCGCCTCCCGCCTCCCGCCCCCGCCCCCCCCGCCTGCCCGCCGCCAGCCGCCCGCCGCCCGCTTCAACCGCTGCAAGAGACCCAAAATGCGCCTACTCTCCAGCAGTCACCGCTTGCCCACTGTTCTATTCCAGGTCCTTCCCCAGTCTTCGACCGCCGCCATTGTCCCGCCATTCTCTTCTTCCACTACCTTCCCACCCACCCACCTTCCACTGCCACCATCCACTGCCAACGATTGAGCCCAGCTCAACCAGCCTTCATCACTGGAGACGCGCCGCGCCGCGCCGCGCGCGCACGCCGGCGATCCCAAGGGGCCGACTGCAATCACAGGCGAGCAGACGTCGCGTCCCCGTGCTCGCTCTCGCGATCGCCAACTCCCCCTTCTCCACCCCCCCTTGAGCTCCTCTCCGATTCCGCCCGCTTTCCGCCTACGCTCGCTTCCTGGCGTCTTAATCAGTTTCTGCTTACGTTTACCTCTAGTTAATTAAATCTAAGCCTCCATCGATTGCTCTCCTTCGACTATCGGCGATATCGGTTCCTCCCCCGGCCGCAGACCCCAGCGGCTCCTATCGACACGTCGTTGCCGTCCCCGCCTTTCTTTGACTACCGTCCGCTTCCGCTCACTTCTTGCCTATTCCGCCCCGTTGGTTATTTACTTATCTCAACTTACGTTTACCTTTCGTTAATTAATTTTCAACTCGCTTCGATTACTTAATCTCGATAACTCAACCAAACTTGGGTGTCTAGGAATTGGCGCGTATTGAGGAAGGTCTAAGGCTTAAGACCCTAGAGCCGCAGGCTCTAATTATTCTTTGACGTGTGCGTACTTGGCAAATTCCATTAACAACCCTCAACCATTCACAACTAAACACCTATGTAATTTCGGTGCTTGTTTAGTCTCCATACTTTTGAAGAAGCTAGTCTAACCAACACATGGACGCAAATAATGATGCAGTGTTTTTCGTTTGAGCTTTGCAGTTCTGTTACGAATTACGTTGTTCTTGTCGGCATTGGAGAATTTTGTTTGATTCTTACGTAAAATTATTTAATATTTGATTTGTGTATAGAGAAAAGTTTCTTTAAGAATTTTTATAAGTCTCCGAAAGAAACAATATCAAATATACATTTCATAAAATACGTTTTATGAAACGTTTTATAAAACAATTGTACGAAAATATTGTGTTCAATATATACATGGTGGAAAACGTCGTTTTCAGTGTAGAATGCAAAGATAACCAAACATGACAAAAAGCGGAAAAACGGAAAACAAACAAGTCAAATACGAAAGTTCTTATCAGTCAAAAGGTTCGGAATTTTTGCGAAAACAAATATTGATTATTCGTCAGAAAATATTTAGTCTTAAAAGAAATGAACGCCTTTTGCTTCTAGAAAAATGATACAAACGTGATCTACTGATTAGTAATAAAAAGGAAACCTATCAGAATAACAAAATTAAAATCTTATAAATATATTATTACTATTATTATTTACTAAAACATTGTATAATTAATTTTTCCCGAGATATTTGATATTTCAATACCTTTGAATATCATTCATGGTGCTGTACCCAATCGTTGGTTATAGAAGATTAGCGTTTTCCTTTCTAGATCTTCTGGACCATTTCTATACATCCGCACATGGTAAGTTTAGACACTTGAGTGTTTCCGCCCCTTCACAGCATATGATAAACCTTTATTTATTATTTATTTATAACATATAAAATGGATTGTACCTGTCCACGAGCTCGATATCTCATTGCTCAGCCTCATGAATATAATGATGATGATGATGATGATGATGATGATGATGATGATGAAAGGGTGGATGATTCTGGAGAAATGGTGAAATGAGAGGGAAAGGAAACGGAGAGTCTAGAGAAAACTTGCAGCGGTGTACTGATTTAGACATATTAATAAGGCAAAAGGAGCTTCGAGAAGAATCGCAGGCCTGCGATTCCAAGAAAA
This sequence comes from Teleogryllus oceanicus, assembly GCA_964035755.1. Lineage (NCBI taxonomy): Eukaryota > Metazoa > Arthropoda > Insecta > Orthoptera > Gryllidae > Teleogryllus > Teleogryllus oceanicus. The sequence goes on along the minus strand of CAXIVR010000001.1, from coordinate 75,424,455 downwards.
CTCTACAAGAGATGCCATTTTTAAATATTCCAACGTAAGTGGGTAACAGGTGTATGCTGTCTAATTCCATCCACACCGGACGTCCCAGCGCCTACGTTGTCTTAAAGCTCTCTTTCCAACATCTGGCCCGCTCCTTCCCGCTCCCGCCGCCAGCCCCCCCTCTGCTCCCCCCTTTTCACGCCGCCGCGCTACAGGGCTTCTCATTCCCCCCCGGCCCGGCTCCGCCCGGCCCCGCGCAGCCTTGCCGTGCCCGCCGTCCTACGGCCCCGCGCCCCAAACGCCCGCGCAAATCCCGCCCTCCTTCTCGTCTTTCCGCATGCCTCTTTTGATCCCTGCAACCTTGCCTTCACGATCGGCGTCCCCATGGCTCCGTGTCGTCCATAGTATCTTCCAGCCCTCGTGTCCGATTTGACCCGTGCCACACGTCACCATATTCTTCATCGTCTTCCAGTTCGCCCACGTCTGCAGTCTGCGTTCCCTTCGCCACCATATTTTCCATAGTTCCCGTACCCTTACGGTACCATGTCTCCAATCGCCTTACGTCCCCGCGACTGCGGGACTCATCCCGACGTCACTCCATCCACATCAGGCCACACCACGATCCTCATGTTCCCCATAACCCTACGCCCTCACGGCCCCGTAGAATGCCACGTTTCCCATAATCCCCAGGCTCCGTACGTTCGCTCTCCGTGCCTCTTCTGGAGCCCCCAGCCCACGACCCACTCCCGATCCCTTCCCTCGTTTGTTTCCCATCTCTTTTGTGGTTATGGTCTCCCCCTGCCGGCCTGCTGGCGTCCCAGCGCCACTGACACTGTCCAGACGCCATTCACCCGCCGCGCGGGGCCGCCCGCGTCGGCGCGGAGGCGGCGATGGCGGGGCGCGGCGCATCTTCTCCGGCGGCGCGTCGCAGCCAAGCGCCTCATTTGCGTAATGCTCCTCGCACCGCCCCTCGCATCCGCCGCCCTAACCCCCTTCCACCCTCTCCGTCTGTCGCCTCGCTCCTCCTCCCCTCCGCCAGCGCCGCGCCGCCGCGTCTCTCCGTCTCTCTCCGGCGCCCGCGTCCTCCGCCGGGGCTGGCGTGGCGCCCTTCTTCTGCCTCCGGGCGCCCCCCCACCCCCACCGCCCCACCCCTCCCCTCCACGCCACGCTCCGCCTCGCCCCGCGCCGGGTGGGCGCGCCCGCGGGCCCCCGTCGTCGACGTCGTCGTCGTCGTCGTCGGCCGTTCGCGCGTCTATTTTTATCTCGAGAACGCCGGCCTGTCAACCGTTGTTTTTCTTGCATCGAGAGCTGCTCCCGCCCCCCTGCCACGCCCCCTCCCTCCGCTCGCCGCCCTCCGCACCCTTCGCGCAGTCTCCGCCCAGCGCCCCCGCAACCTGCTCCGTGTTGCGTGCCGGCCCTTGTGTTGTTCCAGTTGGGCGATGGGTCTCTCGAGTGGGAAGGCTGCAAGATTTTCTTTAGGAGTCGCGAGAAGCGCTGGGCTTGTCAATTCACACTTCTCTTCTGTAAACAAAATGGACGCAGTATTAGTTGTTTTATTGTCCGTACAGCCTTTTCTACAGTATAAATTCAGTAGAATTTGACCTTTTACTTTTCCTTAAGAAGATGCACATTTGATTCACCTTTTCTTTGTTATCACGTGTTCGAAATTGCCATGTTTAATTATTTACTTATTATTAGAAAAAAATAATTTTACACTGCCAAGAATGCTTGTTCTCATCTCGGCACAAAGATGTAACTAAATACGAAACTATCCTTCAATGTATGCCATGATTTTTGTTATAAACATCTTTTCGCGATTAGAACTATTAGATTAAAATCACTAATCGTTACAATCGCTAGAATAGTTTTTCGCGAGTAGAACTATTTCATTTGAGTAGATTTATCTTAGAGGTTTGAAAACTTCTTATTGGACTGGACAATGATCACGTTGAATCCTTCATTACAAACTGTTCACGTGTCTTCTTGCCTCGCTAAGTTTTGCACTACCCAAAAGGTTCCAGTGGTAATTGAGAATTTTTTCTATTAAATAACGCAACAAAACTAATTAGACACAATAATTATTGTAAGAAAAAACAGTTTTCATAATTAAGTGTTTTAAACAAACACATATGTCAGACACAAACAAACTAAACTAATAGATTATTGTTCACTCTTTCCCCGTTTTTTTTAGTAAAGCTAAAAATGGTTTGTTCAACGGAAATAAACGTTTTGCGCTGTATAGTTAGTTTTTGATGAAACATTCCCTGAGACACGATTGATGAGGCATAAATCCTGATGTTCAACTGAAAATATCTCGAGGCTCAGGTTGTCGCTTGCCCAATTCTTCGGTCACACTCTACAATTGTTTAAGATGGGATCATTAAAATTGGTCCCGTGTGTTTACTCTCGATCAAATGCCGTTTATCGCATTACCATGTGGCTGCTGGCCGACGGATGCTCATGTTGGCGGAAATATGTGGAGAATTCCATTTCAACAGTGGCACTTGTCTTTTTGGAATATTCAATGGACAGAGTTTGGTGTTGCCGTGCGTCGGTATCAAATACAACGTGTGTGCATTTTGCATGATCCCGTAGTTTGGTGCAAAGTGATATTATCAAATATGTATGATGAACAGTGGCCATTTTCACGTTTGCTTACAGTTCACTAAATGCGAACAATTAAAAGGGCATTACAGAACTACATGAACAGCAAGAAAAATATGTTGCAAATTAGCGGTCTTTCCTGCTAGTATATGATGGTAATTGCTGGAATATAATGTCCTCTGAAGCGGAGATTTTTTTGTGACAAAAATTTTCGCGCACTTTTAATATTATGATTTAAATAAATATTCTTTTAATTCATTGAACATTAATGAATAACTGGAAAGTTTTTTTTTAGAAAATTCACCAGTCTTTGCGAAAATGCTACGTCCAATTCAGCCGTTGTCTGGAGGAGAATTCTGGCGGCCTACTTCTCTGATCGGCAGTATTCCGTGGCTTCTGCGATCAACACCAGACGAATGCAGGAACAGTACCATATTAAACGGGTCTGACAGCGCGCGATTTTCCCTTTCCCTTCCTTGTTCTAGCCTCTACATTGAAATTCACTTTTACGTGCACTACACCGTCGCACATATCCGAAAACCAGTCGAGAGCTTAGATCTTTTCCCGGTTAGAGCAGTGCCCCGCTGTCGGTAGATACCTGAATTGGAAAACTCAATAATGTAAATATAGGTAAATTAACAACTAGAATATTAGGAATTAAGAAAATCTCTGGTTTTGACACCTAATGTATTGTTTTTTTCAGCCGAATCCATTCACCTTTTACACAACTGAGGGATGTTTCTCAAATCTAATGAATTTTTTTCGTTGAATGCTAACATACTTTTTCACCTTACAACTGGGGGCAGCGGACTACGAGACCGTCCACAACACCACACATTCAAGAGACAAATATATAGTATACCTCGTCCGGGCAACCATTGAAACGATCCTTCTCAATGAAACACACGCTTGTCCCATCGGAAGCCCAGGCTCTCGATATAAACGTAAATGGTGTACGTACAGCGTATTTTCATGATCAAAAACCTTCGAAACAATAATTTCAGCATTTAAACAAATGATCTTACATTGATCAATCTTGATATTACAAGAGTTTCTATACTATAATAGTATGATATTTTAGTGCAAAGTGACATGTCAAAGCAACTACGATGTTTATTAATTTAGTTCAGTGGTGTGCTATAGTTCTGGATATATTACGTAATTCATGCAAATCTTCATGCAGATCGTACAGTCGGGGTGGATAGCTTAACTCAAGTTAAGGTATTTCTTTTTGACTTCACTCTTTATGCCACGTCTTGCAAAATGTCTGTCATTGAATTACAAATATATATATTGTAATTCAAACACAAAAGTGGAAGCGGTTGTATTCTGTACGTTTCCCTTGGTTTGTGAATTCAATACGCACTCTATTAGTGTCGTGAAATAATTGATCATGCATCGAAATCAATAATGAAACCGCCCCAGTGGAGAATGGAGACTGCTTTGGAACCATGAGTTCCAATTGCTGGCCTCCCATAGCCAGTGAACCTAGCCGTGATTATTTGCTGTGCCATGACAAAATTCGAGGACTACTCGTTTGGTTTTGGGAAATTGCCTCAGCGAAATTTCACCTAGATCAATGACACGTACTTCTGAATTTACGCAGTAGATGTGTGTGGTAAATATCGCTAATTGAAACTCTTTGTGTACGTCAATATTACGGTGTACGGAAAAATATCTGCTTAATTAATATATTTTAATTCATGATACTATTTTGTTCTCATTGCATTTATTTTCGATGTAAAGTAATCGGAACTGAAAAACCACTAACAATCGTTTCCAATTTGCATACAGCATTTAGGCGTTTCGAGAAATACCATTTTTTATGTACGAGAATTATTATTGTATTCATGTAGTTCAACCAAATAAACCACATTCATATTTGAATATTTTATTGATTCAAACATATGTGAATTTTAGTGAGATAGGAGGTAAAGTTATTGTAGGCAATTGCCTCCGAATTTGGCATTAGAATGAGAAATGGAAATAAAATTAAAGACAGTGCGTTGCGTTCAAAATAGCGCGTGGCTGGTATAATCTTGTAATTCTTAATTTTTAGGATGAACTCTAGTAAGAAGCGTTTTGAATAAAATTACATTTTAAAGTTAAAAAATGTATTTGTTCAAATTTTTTCTGTATATTAATGGATATTTATTGTAATGCAGAGTAGTGTCAAGAATTTTTGTTTTCAGCGTTTTAAGCTATAAATACTTGTTTATAAATAATAAGGCAATCAATCACTGTCTTAAAACATTGAATATTTGTGACATGGAAAAAATATTATGAAGCGTACTGAAGCTTGGCAACCCCAATGTTGTCTGCAATTAACTGTCCGGACCAATTTATACCATCTGACCGCACTTTAATTGCTCTATAAAGGACTGTTATTTCCTCCAGATGCTTGGGGAGTTTTGAAAAATTCCAGAGATGCTTTAATGAAGAGAGAGAGAGGTGGAGAGAGAGACAGAGACCGAGAAAGAAATGAAGGGCCGCAGTTTCGAGCATTGGCACGACGGGCAGCAGTTCGTGTTTCTGAGAGATTCATGATGAAAGAAGTCGTTAAGAGCCGCCAGGTCATTCATTACAAAAGTTCTTCCGCTCATCAGTTAACTCCGTTCATCGTTTGCGCTTCTGCCTCACGCCAGTGCTCAATCAGAGATACCTTTGCGCAAGCCTCTCACTTTCGGTAACCGTTCTCTTACCGTTCCCGGATCGTTTCTTCTTCACGCGAGTGCCCAGTCTGCAATATCTTTGCGCAATACTTGCAATTTCGAAGAGTTCTCTTACAGTTCCCGGATCTTTTTTCCTCTCGCCAGTGTCCATTCAGAGAATGGAAATGATTGAAGGCATTGTCAATGTCAACAATACTATTTATTTCAATAATAGCAGCTTTCGATGGCTTAGCCATCATCATGACCTAGCCATCATGGTATTAGCATCATCATGGCTTAGCCATCATGTGGATTCTTAGCCCATTCAGAGATACAAATGCGCAAACCTTGCTCTTTCACTATCTGGTCTCTTGCCTTATCCGGGTCATTTTCCCGAATCGGTTCTCGAACCGGTTCTGGAGACGGGTTCTAGACATTTCAACGCAGATGTGTTACCAGAATAGTGAGCAATGCGCGTACTGACTGCTGCATCCGGGTGACTCGTTCTGCCTTCCATCCCTCACGTTTCTCAGATTTGTATCACGAAGCGATACACGATTGTCTCTCGGCTTGCACGGAAATCGCTGCGGACGCGAGTGGTAGGCTGCCGCATGCACGGAGCAACACGGAGTATTTCGTTGCGCAGTTTTTCTCAGAGCAGTTAAGGTGCTCAGAGCCTTGATGACGCGCTGACATAAGATAACGTTTTACCTTAGTCATGGAAATAATTATCATTGTCCAAATGAAACATTGGAACTTTAGAAATCCATAATTTTTCGGAACATAAAAAACTACTACGGAAAACGAAGAAAAATCTTTAACTGAACCTTTTGTGAATTTCTTTTATTGCACAAATAGATACTTTCTTGTTGGTATATCGTTTGATGTTTGTTACCTTCATTCTTTGTTTCAATGTTGTTTTGTATCAGTCAAAAAGCTTCAAATTTCGTATTTACAGTAACGCTTACACACCATTTTCTTCAAATCGGCTCCAAATTTTTCAATGGAAATGGGCTTATATGACGATGTTTTATTCTTCTCTAATATTCTTAAAGTAATATTTCGTTTCTATTATTTGGAAACCGAAAAATTGTGAAAATCTCAAAGATTTTTGTGGCGATAGATGACAGTTTGCAAGGGTCACGACCGTAAAGCCAGTCCACACCACGTAAATTAGAAAACTATACTACGAGAAATTCTGTGGCTTTCTGTTGCACCACTAGCTTCTATATAATTTTCTTTGCCCGGTTACATATTTTGGGAACAGCAGGGCTTCCCCAGATATGTTTTCATTGCTTTCATCCGCTAAGTCGAAGTCATATTTTAGATTTACGTCACATAAAATCGACTAAATTCATGTTGATTTGGGTTGCTACATGATGTATGTTTAACGAATGTAATGAATGTATAACTGTTTACACACGTGTAAGCGATCTCTGAAACGACCAAGTTTGTTTTAATTAATTTCACTAATGAAAATCACGCTTTCTAAATAGTTCAGAGTTTGCATATTTTACGTAAGAATCCCCTAGTGTACTCGCAATTTTCGACGCGAACGTAGCAATGAAGATCTTCACTGAACATTTCGCCGTCTTTGAATTCACATGTTGCCAGGTCACATGATGCGATCAAAATCTTCTGTGGAAAACAGTACAACATTCTTGTTGTTAATGAGCTGTTATCTTAATTCTTAAAAGATTGTACGTTTGTAATGTAGTATAAAGATGAAATTAATGGAGTTATAAATAGGCACATTCATCTTTTGTTTTATGGATTGATTTCTCTGTATAAGAAGTTTTCCAGTATTTTGCTTATTGGCCACTATTGATAATTATTTGGATATGTGACGTTGAGTCATGATGTCAAGTACAAATGTGTGTGTTATATTGCTTAGTTGCAATATTCTTCTAACAGTTGTGCTTATAGTTGGGAGTTTCGACTGTGGTGGGGGATACAGGTAAACGGATGATTTACAATCAGGTTTAGTATGATGCTGTGGTAGTTAGCTGTGGTTGTAATATTGATTTAAGATGCTTGATACATATCAGTCCAGATATCGGCGGTTGGCGATTCGCAGAGTGCAGAGTTCTGTCGGGTACTCCAGTGAAAATTCCATTGATGCATGTCGACTTAGTGACATGAGTTTGCAACAGAGTTTGCAGCAGGCCTTCTATCATGTTTCTCCTGCCACTGATTCCTCCATTCAATCATCTATATCATATAAACACCTTCAACACCACGTCTACTAAAACCGTTCATCCCAAGTACGATTGAAAAGGCTCTACACTGAGGTTAAGATTAATGCCAAGCACCAAGATTACAATTTCTTCGATATTGGTTCCAGTTAGCAGAGCTACTGGTCAAACACTACGCGCAAATTCTACAAACATTCCACGGTAGAAAATGTTTTTAAACCCAGTACCCGAAATAAGGCTTCATCGCTTTACACTTGCCTAATTGATTGAAACATTTCACTAGCTTAGTTCTCTATATCTAACAGAATATCGCGTCCACCATATGCTCAAACTTCGATGTACTAGAGTTGCGTTTCTCATTTTCATCTACTTTTTACAATGAAACCCACTGGAGGCGTACACAGCACATATCAAGTGCCTATTGCCGAAGTTAGAGAATAACTGCATAATCCTGTTGCCTAATATAAACACTGTAGTATACGACAGTGATATATTTAATGACTTCGTTTACACACGGTCTGATCGAATAAAACCGAATTAATTTTTCCGTCAGACAGAAGCCCATAGAAATGCTGACCGACAAAACTAACGATTGATAGATTGATTAGCACTAATTCATTATAGTTATTTAGTTTTTAATCAACTTCCTACGTTTCCATTTTCATCAAATTTTCATGTCTACGCAAATTCCGAAACAGTAGCTACTAGTTCAAATCGAAGAAGAGAGGTGCTCACTTCGTTAACGAATAAGGATTTGTATCAAACACCTTAAATCAGTTACACCCGCAGCTAACTCCCCAGTATCATACTAAAAAATGGTGTTTCTTCCTTCTTCCTTGCTTCTGATGAAGCTACGCTAATGTAGATTGGAGTAGTTCAAAGAATTTGCGTCCACAAGTCATTGTATGGTATAAACCTGTCAAAACTGTTTCGGAATAATTCCAATAGCTGTACCAAGATTGGTAGACATGCATAACGGCCAACGACGACTATAGCAAAATTGTGAATATTTGTAAACCTGTAAAGGTATTGTAATATGACATTCCATCATAGCGTAGAAACTGAAATGCGGAGGTTATAAGCTTATGAGGTCGGAATCTATATATACTTCATTTATTTACTTTTATCTTTCCATTTATTTATCATAATTTGAATGGTGTTTACTAGATTTCCAGTAATGTGATATCAGTTTCCGTTTTTACAGACAGGTTTTAGCAATATAAATGTCTTAAGAATCTACACTCTTCGGAAACTTACCGATTTGTAAAATGATATTTTTAAAAATTTAAGTAAAGCCTAGAGGTTAAGCGAGATAAAATGGCACGCATAAAGAAAGTATAATAATGTACGCAAGAGGGTAACTAACACTTAATTACTCCGTCCTTTCTAACAATTCCTACATTTGGCAGGGGTTAAGTTTTGTGATAGGAGAGTAACCAGTATTAATTGTTCTTTCGTGATGGCTGATAAAATAAGTTGTGAAGCACCTAATACCGGAGTTTCATCCCCTGTTTTCAGAATCCAATAAAGAAAACTGAATTATGTACTGCAATAATCGACTTAGGTTCCAGACAATACCCTGGACTTAGCAACGTGTATAGCAGTTTCCCCGCACTGAGGTTATTAATCGATGGGCTACTTCCGACTGCCCATTCGAACAGGGGACTTGAGCTACTGCAGTGCGGCCCTTTCTGTTGCCACCACGGGGATGAACGAGGGCGCGCGAGGGCGAGCGGGGACGAACGGGGCGAGCAAGGCCGGCAGGGAGGGGGCGCGGGTTTAGGGAGTAGGGGGGGGGCGCTAAGCCCGCAGTCGCCTGCCTTCGCCACCGCAGCTCTTCCTTGGCTAATTAACGCGAGTTAATGACGGACGAGCGAACACTACTGCACACAGCTGCGCACAATAGGGGCGGCCCGGGCAGCGGCGACGGAGAGGCGGCTGGCGCGACACAGTGTGGAGTTTTCTTCATCTGCGGGGACGAAAATCCGGTCGCCAACGCCTGCTCATATAGGGCGTGCGTCCCGAAAGCGAGCTGGGCAGTAAACAACAACAACAAGAAACCTGTCTTCTCAAAATACCTCGATGTTGATATAGGTTGTTTAAATTGTGCATGAACATGTGTGTGGCTAAAAAGCCCGTTTTTCGGCCTGATTCAACCATATTCCATGACAGGTTTTTTCTTTCGCTCATATTTCCGTGAAATTATAGACTTGTTTTGACAAAAGTCGGAACAAAAGTCAGATACATTTCGTTCTTTCTTCCTGTGTTTGTGTCCAGTAGATTTTTCGATTTGATATTTTCCACGTGATTTCAATGCCTTGTCTATCATTTAGCTATCTTCATTCATATCCGAGTGAATTATTAAAAAATCTGAGGTCAGTTTTAATTCGTTAATATCTGTACTTTTCTAAAAAAATCTGCCAGTCGAATATACATCAAAATATATAACATCTGCAAAAAATATAATAAAAAGGACGAAAACTTTCAAAGAGAAATTGCAAGTTTCAAGTCTCAATATTTCTATTCATGATATTCCTGATATTTAAAAAAGAAACAAAAAAATCTTCATTACCTTATGGTCAGAAATGTGAAACAATCTTGGCTTCGGAAGCCAATGATTCACAACTGCCGAAAGCTGGTAAGAAAGGGGGAAAAGGAGCAATACATGATGATTGTGGGTGTTACATATTAATGTCATTTGAGCAACTAACCATAACATTGCAAAAGATTGTAAAAGATAAGGGAGAGAGCTACGCGCGTCATTGCCAAATATCGATTACAAAAAAATATACTATCGCGTGTAATAGAAAGTAATTACATTGACAAGTGAGCAACATATTTTGACTCATTCTCATCATGCGTCACGTGAAGAAATCGACTCACTAACGCGAGAATGGGAAAGGTTGTTTGATGGCACTGTTGACAAAATAACTAAAGAGAAGCTGTTCTGAAATAACCCTGGAAACTACTTATTACAGCAACTGGACGCTAAAATTCTTCTCCTCACTATGGTTGAATTCGACCTTGCTGGTATCAAAACTCCTCAACCTTCGGAGCTCTACCTCTATAACATCTTAGTCAGCGACTCTAGCAGTGCTGCACTGTACCAATTCAATATTTGTGTTTCTCGAGCCAATACATACAATATTTTTATAGGATATAAAAACTTTTAGAATTACACAGCACTGGTGGTAACTAATGCATAAAAATCACGTTAAAATGAATATTATTCTTGAGTTATGGTCAGTGTAGTGTGTAGAGTTATGCTGCATTAATACTTTTACCTTCCTATACAAATATTAATGCTGCGTAGGTACCTTTCTTTGCAAATATTCATTTTTGACCTCTAAAATTGGCAGCGTTGCACACTTTCCAACACCGTGTAAAGATACTAGACTGCCACTAACAAATATACGGAGGGGTGGAAGAGAGACAGTGGGTACTGCAAGAGCTGTTGTTTGGGGAAGTCCTAGGCGTGAGGATGAGAGTTTCCGAGGGAAAGTGCATTGGGTCAATGTGGAGAGGGGAGGCAATTAAAAAGGCCTTTTTGAAAGAACGCACGGGAAAGGAAAGAGAGCGGCAAAGAAAAGATGAAAGAAATGAATCGTGAGAAAGGAAAAGTTTGGGTCAAGGAAACGTGTCAGTAAAATAATGTAGAATGAAGGGTAGAGGTGACAGGTGGCTGAAAATAGAATGCATAGAAACAGCATTTATCATTCAAAATAATAGAAGGGGAAGAAAGCGTTTTTTTTTAAGAGCGTACATGAAAATATATAAGAGCATTAGGAAAAGGGTGGTAAAGAGGGAAAAGTAAGTAAATAAAAGAGAGTATTAAAGAAAGCTAGAAAAAATGTAGAGGAGAAAAAGGGGAAAACAGCGAGCGAAAAGGAGAAATTAGAAGAGTCGCACAGCAAGTTCGTACATTGCATGAAACAATATTCAGAAATGGCCAGCAATTTCAGGAGACCAGCAGAGGCATCGGGACATCGACTGCTTGGTTAAACGCAGAACGTAGAGGCGGGGCAGCCGGGTGGCGACAGCGCGGCCCGCCCCCCGTCCAAACGCTTTGCCTGCCACCGCCGCCGCCACCGTCCCCACCACGCGTTGGTTGTTAGACGCGAGGCGGAAGAACCGCAGGCCGCCATCCGGCCCGTCTCCCCTTCGCACCATCGGCCACATGCCTTCCTCGCGCCGCTTCCCAGCAGCCAGTGGCCGCCGTTGCACGCGACCACCAATTCCATGCTCCACCACAGCCAGCGCTGTCTCCTCCGGTATTCGCCCCTCTGACCCCTACACCATTGGATCCATCCCATTTCCATGCAGGATCTGCGATGGCACTCTCTCCCTCCGCCTCTGCCTCCGCCTCTGCCTCCGCCTCGCCTCCGCCTCTGCCTCCGCCTCTGCCTCCGCCTCTGCCTCCGCCTCTGCCTCCGCCTCGCCTCCGCCTCTGCCTCCGCCTCTGCCTCCGCCTCCGCCTCCGCCTCTGCCTCCGCCTCCGCCTCCGCCTCTGCCTCCGCCTCTGCCTCCGCCTCTGCCCCCGCCTCTGCCCCCGCCTCTGCCTCCGCCTCTGCCTCCGCCTCTGCCTCCGCCTCTGCCTCCGCCTCTGCCACCGCCTCTGCCTCCGCCTCTGCCTCCGCCTCTGCCTCCGCCTCTGCCTCCGCCTCTGCCTCCCCCCCTCCGCCTCCGCCTCTGCCTCCGCCTCTGCCTCCGCCTCTGCCTCCGCCTCTGCCTCCGCCTCTGCCTCCGCCTCTGCCTCCGCCTCTGCCTCCGCCTCTGCCTCCGCCTCTGCCTCCGCCTCTGCCTCCGCCTCTGCCTCCGCCTCTGCCTCCCCTCTGCCTCCGCCTCTGCCCCCGCCTCTGCCCCGCCTCTGCCCCGCCTCTGCCCCGCCTCTGCCCCCGCCTCTGCCCCCGCCTCTGCCCCGCCTCTGCCCCGCCTCTGCCCCCGCCTCTGCCCCCGCCTCTGCCCCCGCCTCTGCCCCCGCCTCTGCCCCCGCCTCTGCCCCCGCCTCTGCCCCCGCCTCTGCCCCCGCCTCTGCCCCACCTGCCTCCCGCCTCTGCCCCCGCCTCTGCCCCGCCTCTGCCCCGCCTCTGCCCCGCCTCTGCCCCGCCTCTGCCCCCGCCTCTGCCCCCGCCTCTGCCCCCGCCTCTGCCCCCGCCTCTGCCCCCGCCTCTGCCCCGCCTCTGCCCCGCCTCTGCCCCGCCTCTGCCCCGCCTCTGCCCCGCCTCTGCCCCGCCTCTGCCCCGCCTCTGCCCCCCCCCCTGCCCCGCCTCTGCCCCGCCTCTGCCCCCGCCTCTGCCCCGCCTCTGCCCGCCTCTGCCCCGCCTCTGCCCCCGCCTCTGCCCCGCCTCTGTCCCGCCTCTGCCCGCCTCTGCCCGCCTCTGCCCCGCCTCTGCCCCGCCTCTGCCCCGCCTCTGCCCCGCCTCTGCCCCGCCTCTGTTCCCGCCTCTGTCCCCTCTGCCCCCGCCTCTGCCCCGCCTTCTCCGGAACCCTTTTCTGTTCTGCCGAATAGCCTATATTCTGACATGCTACCGTCACAGCATCCGTCTCTGCTTCTCCCCGCTCGTCTCCCGTCTCCCCTCCTCATTCCCCCCCCTTTTGGGGCCGCCCATCGGCAGGCTGATTCCGCGCGGCGCCGGTACCGTCCTCAGTCCTCATCCCCGCGGCTGTGGCGTGCCTTGTTCGCGGCCGCGCCTCCTCCATCCCCTCCAACCCCTCTTCCCCCTCACGCCCCTCGGCGCCGCCCGCTTCCCGCGCTGGCTGTGCAGCGACTTTTGTCGATGTAATCAGCGAGGCGAGCGAAAGAGAGGGAACTGGATTGTGTGGAGCTCTGGCGATGCATGCAGATAACACGGCGCCGGATGCGGGATGTGAAGACGATCTCCGCAATTGCGTAACGAGGCAGCAGTTGTTGCAAGTACGCACTAGACATTTTGAAACGGAGAATCTATTTCGGTGATGGAAGAAAGCATTGGATTTTACGCCAGGTTGAGAATATTGAGTTTTCCTAATGGCAAAATATGTTTTTATAATATGATGAGAATTCTTGAAATATCATATTTGTGCATCAGGAAACGAATAAGATCTGCCATGAGAAAATGAACACTGTGACTTCAAGGTATTTTAATAAACATTACGAAAACAGGATGTCGTATTCAATGGTAAAGTGAAAAATTCGATATTATGTAATATTTTCAATCTGTAAGAGTTTCGAAATTCAATTATTTAACTGTTTTTTCTACATGATATACATTCTTACTTTTTAAATAAGAAAATGCTCCACCATCATTCTAATATTATCAAATTGATCTCCGTTGTTCCATGCGAGTTTTGAATTTTATAGATGCTTTTATTGTTTAATTAATTCGAAATTATTATTTTTAAGATTTCAGTTCCTGTATCTTGAAACAATACCTGGGTGAATCAGTTAATTATTGATGAGATGATTATAATGATTTTTCGTATAAATGATCAACAACGGTGAAATCAGGGGCGGAGGAAACGGGAGAACCTGTAGAATAAAACCATGAAACCGTTTTGCCCACCTCAATATCCACACATCAATCGCGATTTCAACGACTGCATCCTATGATGGAGAGCTTGGCTCGTGTTCGTAACTGAGTCACCCGGATTAATTGCTAATTCTTGTAATTCGATCAAAATGTCATTTCATTCTGAAGAGTTAAAGACCACTTGTAATTAGTTTCGTCGTCATTGTTACTGCCGAGTTATTTAACATGCACCGTCGTTGTCTTTAGACAGCTCAAAAACGAACGATTTCCATGTCTATTTTAAATATGAATATTTAATATTATTCAAATATCGTGGTAAATTGTTTGTACAGGATGGTTCAAAAAGGGTGCCGTCAACCACATTAGTGTGCAGATGATAATCAAAAACAATTCCACGAATTGCCGCAATGAGTTTTTGAGTTTTAAAATTTGGCAACTTTGCATAATTGTGGTTGCATAAGTGATCAGCGCTTGCGATCGAATATAAACTGCAGCTGTTTTGAGATACGCGTGAGGGCTGTAGTAGATATATCTGGTCCAAGAAACCTGCCACTTAACGTTGACTAGAGCAGTTAAGTTATAGTAAGTTACGTTCGTTCATCATGTCTACTATCACTGTAGCTAAAGCCAGTCAACTCTCACTGCCAATAAAATAAATCTAGTACTATCAAATACAAATATTAATTTTCTCTTTTTGTCCAGCACAGTTTTGTTATAATTGTCAATATAATGGGAAAGAAAGGGAAAATTCGGGAATCGCCACGTCAAATTTGGGCCTGTGGCTTCCACGAATCAGATTTCAATAAATATAGATCTGTTGTGTCACTAAATTATATATTAAAATCCCTCCAAAATAAACGTAATTTACACATTTTTTCTCCAATTAATAGAAGTACTATGATCAACGAAATATAATGTCCACTCGTTAACATATCTTAATTCATAAATTTTGTGATTACCAAAACATCAAGAAAATAGTTAATTGGCTTCCTTATTTTTAATAGGCAGTTATAATAATAATTAACCTAATAATAATTAACAAGAAAATTGAAATAATTATTTTAATTTTGTTCAGTTTCAATAGTGGAATTCATGTAACTTTCGCAATTCAGCTAAACAAATACAAGGCACATTTCCAAAACAATCCAGCAATAGAAAGATACTACAGTTTTGGCAGCAGCTGGTTGCGTGTTTCTCATTTTACTGTAATGTATTTCCATGATGTCTGGGGGCCGTCTGGAACCCTGAAACTTCTGATCTAAACAGACTCTCACTCTCTTATTTGAAATAACTATCACCTTACTTCTTCAACGGCGATTTTCGAGACTGTTCCTTGTTTGGAGGTTACCGTGTCCAGTGCTGTAGTCGCAGACTGGCTCGTCGCCTTCCTTCCAAATCGAGGCGGGGCTTCGATCCTCGATCACGACACTTCCGATGGGTGAAGTATTTCAATCTGAGTCACTCCATGAATCAAGCCGCCGCATGGTGTATACACGCATAAGGCGTACATTGCGTTATATTTTATAAAAGACAGGCAAAACATTCAAACTTCATATATACAATATTTGAAAAAGTTCGATTCTTACTGTCAATTAATTTGATTTGATTTGATTTGTTCATGTTTCCGGGCGCGTCAACGGCTTTGGTCATTAGTCCCGTTAGAGTAGTGCATGTTTTTTTGCGGGATATTGCGGTGATCTTCCCCCGCCTGATGATATCTGGCGCCGACCTACTGTCGGCTAGTTGGGTTTACCCCTAACCAGGACTCTCCCACCAGCGGGGCACCGCCCCAGCCGGGCCAAGCTCTAAGCTCCCGACCGATCTCCCGGAATATGTGGTAATGTGGTGCATGTTAGTGTGTGTGTGTGTGTGTGTAAGGGGAGAGGATAGGACAAGGAAGAAGAAGGACAGATCGCGCGCGGTCCGTGGCCCGTTTGGTAGGGTACTGCTCCGGCATTCGCCTGGTGTTGATCAGAGAAACCGCGGAAAACTACCGATCAGAGCAGCCGGCCACTAGAATTCTCCGCCAGACCGTCTGAATTCGACCAAGCTGAAAAGCTAGTGTCGAAAATCCTGCCGCCGTCAGGACTCGGACTTAGGACCTCCCGATCAGAGGCGCTGCAGTGACATCAGTTGATGCACTGAGCTACCGCTCCCGGTGTCAATTAATTGTTTTGCCCTTTTTACATGTAGTATGTTGTAATATTTTTATACGGCCCCAAATGGACTTCTGTTTCTAGTTCACGTCTATCTGTAACAACTTTTCATTAATATTAAGGGGCTGTTGTTCATAGCAATGGCAGATAAGCTTGTAGCAAGAGCAGAAGCCCCACTAGCTCTCATTTTAGTTCACAGAAGCTGTCGAAGTGAAACCCATCATCTGCGGCGTCTGTTCTGCGGCGAAAGTTTCAAGTTTCTGATAGAAAGTTCTCGAGAGTGAAATACGTCGACGTTATATAAGACTTCTCTTTCAATCCCCCTAGTGGGGTTACGATGGAGCTGTTCGTTGAAGTAATTGCTCTACTGAGAATATGGATTTCAGTTAACTACGAAACAGTACCGTGGATCTCGCCACTAGTTTTTACCGTCTTCCTAACCAAGTATCGAAACGACGAAATTTTACCCCGACGCTTTCTGGGCAAACAGGTTAACGACGTTATTCTCCTTCTATTCAACGAACGTACTAAAAGAGGATATAAAATGAAGCACTGTTGGAACATTAAATGATCATACCCTGAATGCCTACAAGATCAGTGTGTGCTTTTCGGGCGAAGGAGTTTGTTCAAGATGTTCGTTTCTAGTTTCAATATAGAAAGTTTTTAACATATCTTCAGTTTAAGAAAATGTGTCTCTCTGCTCTTCCTAAAATAAGCAGTTTAATTATTATGAGTGAAAGTTTCCGGGCTGATAGTCCGTGGTCCAGTTGGCATTGAAGAGCCAAACGTTTCGTCCACGTCTGAGGTGGACATCTTCAGTGGCGGCAGCGTCGTGGGGGTGGTCTCCGGGTCGGCAGGGTTGACGACGTGTGGCCCGGAAACTTTCACTCATATTGACTCCGGCCGTGAAAGCCTACGATGCTAGTTTAATTATTCTTTAAATGAAGTAAACGCATTTTGGTGCAATCAATAAAGTTATACAGAAAATTTATTGTTAACATACTTGTACGGGTTTATATTCAAGAGATCTTTAAGGTAGGAACTGTCAAGGTCAATTTTACGGACTGGTCATTCGTGTATTAAAGTAAAAATTGTCTACCATTCGTGATATATGGTTTATTTGCTGATATTTGCTAAATTTGATTTTCTACTGTATTTAAAAAAATGTAGTAAGGAAATTGTTCATATCGATAGAATAATTGGTCATAAAACAGTATGAAAACCTGTTTGAAACATTTATTTTAGCTTATAAAAGCAGTTCCGATTATAATTGCATATGGGAAAAAGAAAAATTTAGAAAGAAGTGAACTAATGTCACGATATTCATGACTGAGTTAAAAGATTTGCGACTTTTGAGGAAGTGGAATAAAGTACTCTTGAGGTCGAAATAAATGCATTTATGGTATTATTCTAATCTAATCGGACTCGTTTCATAAACAGTGCACAATTTCACGCAGAATTCATCGATATTCCTGTGTGTATCAAAAGAATTCAAAAATAATCTCGCACCACATTTAAATCAAGCTGTACTCTTTCCAGTGACATTAAAACCTTGTTTAATATACAGTGAAGTCTGATTTCTATTTTATAGACCGGCATTCTACTGATCATTACAATGAAAAAGCATTTATTTATTTGTTTGTAATGGCAATGTATCATTTCATTATTTTACCATAGCATTCCTTATTGTCGTTTATGGCTTATATGACATATATTCAATCATTTATTAATGTGCGTCGTGGATATTGAATTTCAAGTTCATAAGAGAATTTCGTCAGGTATTCCTTCTAGTTACGTGTAATTTAAATGGTTCCTTAGTGCCTAGAGTTTCTGAGATATTTTTATCCTATTTTCTCACCGCTCCAAGCCGCGATGGCTCGATTTTCTGGATATTTTTAATAAAATTAATATATGGCTTAATCATGATAATATTTTAAACGGTTTTCATGTTCAATTTTCTGCGTGCTGAAATTTCCTGTGAAATTCTCCTGTAGCACTGTCCTGCGTGCACTCCTTCTGTATGATGTGCGATTCCATAAGTGGTGCTTTGCTGCAAATACCCATTTGATCTGGATTGGGAAATTATACATTATATCGCACATCCTTTGTGTAATTTCTGAAAAAGCAGTTACTTGGTTTACAAAACATTTTTGTCATACTTTGTCGCGACATATGAAAGATAAACATTGTCGAAAGCTCATGTTCTGCAACATATTTATGTTTCATAAAACTATGACGTAACACACCTATTGCTCTATCACAATTAATAGCCCACGAATCATAATGGCACATTAATAAATGGCTTCATGATCGTTGCAAACAGCGTGTTAGTCGTACGTGTTGGATGAGAGTAGGTACGGCGTATTTGTAAAATCCAACTTCTGGTTTTAGCGTTCACAACGATCATGTGCGGGACGTTGCAAGTTTATTGCACGTAAAACTACAGAATAACGCGATGTTTATTATTTGAAAACGCATGTTCTGTAGCGCGTTGTCTCCTCAGAATGCATTAAAAACGACTGCTTGAAGCTAAATCGCTCGATTGGACGTGCTAGATACGACCTTCGTGAGAAGATAGAAAATGCATTACCTTATACATTCCGGGTGAATTTATGACGAAAACGAAGGTATGCGCGTGCACCATTATAGTTTATTTTATGTATTCTGATACTTTTCTTATCGTGAAATTTGACATGTGTTGACGTTTTGTTTTAAAAGGTCCAAATTAAGTGATAAATGTGTTTATTTTCATTATTATTATTGCACATTCTAACTGCGGAACTTTCTGTTGCCCTGTTAGAAATGTTGAGCAATGCGTGATCCGATATATGACTGTGAAATTGTGAAATTCAAAAGAGTGTAATATCGATTTCGAGCTCGTGGATGCATGTCTTTTCCAGCTGGCGTTTTCCTCTGTTTGTGTGTAGGAAAATCTCTGACGCACGGAATAGGAGAATGCAATTTCCCTTGCCTGACTGGAATGACCTCTCCCTCCAAAGAAGCGCATCTACCGTTGACAAACCTTTCCCACTGAGCCGTAGTAAAGTTTGCTGCGTGTGGTTGCATCCGACTCCACGTCGCGTCATGCTTTCGCTTCGCCGCTCGCCTCTTCTGCTTCATGCGTGTGCTCCGATTCCTCCCTCACTTGCACTCACACCAAGCGCCCCGCCCCCACTGCATGCAGATCGAGTGAGCTCGTGAGCGAATAATTATTGCTTGCGGGCGCAGGAACTAATTGGGTCATTACTCTCGTAAATGTGAATATTACATCGCAGGAGATGGCGGTGTTCCTACCCTCCTAGAACGTGAGATCCGGCACCGATCTACACGTAGTTTTCCGTAGGATTTCCGTGCAGTTACCTCATACCATTCTATCCGAAAAATATCCAACTTTCATTCGAATCTTCGCGCCTGACAACTTTCATTCGTATTTTAGCGCCCTCTGATGGCTACGAGTTTCAACTCTACATCTTCACGAACTTCCTACATGCCGCAGTTTTTGTCGTGACAGGTGTTTTTTTACGTTTGTCGTATTTTGCGTTTCTTAAAAATGACGAAAAAATCGGAGCAACAAATTTGTATTAAATTTTGCTTCAAACTCGAAAAGAATCAGATAGATAGATAGATAGATAGATATAGATAGATAGATATAGATAGATAGATATAGATAGATAGATAGATATAGATAGATAGATAGATAGATATAGATAGATAGATATAGATATAGATATAGATATAGATATAGATAATAGATATAGATATAGATATAGATATAGATAGATATAGATAGATATAGATATAGATATAGATATAGATATAGATATAGATATAGATATAGATATAGATATAGATAGATAGATATAGATATAGATAGATAGATAGATATATAGATATAGATAGATAGATAGATATATAGATATAGATATAGATAGATATATAGATATAGATAGATATATAGATATATAGATATATAGATATAGATAGATTTATTAAAGTTCGCTTTGAGCTAATGCTCGGTGGCAAACATTATTACAACTGGATAAGATATGCGGAGTCCATCGAAATGATGAAGACGGCATTTGGGAACAAGTGTCTGCGCAAAACTGAAATAAATCTGTTGATAGTAACCCAAGCTCTGGGCGGTCTGGTCGGATAATATCGAACGTGAGCCATTTGCAATCAATAAACATCATTTGACAGTGCGAGAATGTGATCTTGGATACCAAAAACTGATGTTTGAAACATTTTAACTGAAAGTTGGAAATGGGTTTGCGTGTGAGGAGGAACCTATTCATTGAAAGCGCTCAGAACAATTTGGAAACAGTCAATAATGATGAATATATGCTTCAAAAAATATTATAACTGGTGATGAATAGTGGGTTTATGGTAATGTTCCCCAAACAAGTGAAAGCTGCCGTTGGAGCCCCGACCGGAAAAAGCGCGCTAAAGTCGGAGTAATGTCAAGTCGTTGCTGATATTTTCATCATGAGTATGTTGTGTACCACAAATAAGCTCTTAGAGGTCTGACGATCAACAAAGACTATTGAAACGTCACCAGTAGCCAGCCATGTTTCGAACTTCTAGCGGACTTTGGAGAGCTGACTGTTGGACCCCCCCCCCTCCATGACCAAAGGCGAGCAGGGGAGACTGGCCCTCGGTGAGCAGGCATATGTTGACTGAGCGACACCTCGCATCAGAGAAGCTGGAGGCAATCACGTGACCGCCAAAATACGTGGTTCACGGAGATAGATTGCAACTCCAGGGCTGTACATAGTGTAAATCTTGTAAATAAATAAGTTTGTAAATAGAACTCGTGTCTATGTTGTTATTTCGTTAACACGTGGTTACAATATTAACTTGAAGTTATGAAGAGATTCCGTGACGCAATGCGAAGAAAATGGTATCAGCTTTGGTCAAGCAGTGACTGGCTCCTTCATCACGATATCATGCGAGCACATGCATCGAACTGTGTGCAGCATTACTTGTCAAAGCACAACTCCGTCATCTCCCTCCTGATGTAGCTCCCTGCTGTTCCGAAGATTAAAAATGTCGCTGAAAGGATACCGATTCGACGATAAAGAAACAATTGAAACCAATACGACGAAGACTAGGCAATAAAAAACAACAAAACACGAGTTCCAAGAATGCTTTCAAATGTGAAAAGGCTATTGGGAGCGTATTCTTCTATTAAATGGAGACTACTTGGAAGAATGCTACCAACCTGATAACGCGGAATAACAACAGCTGGGAAATGTAAAGGAAGGTCGATTTATGGATTCTGTATACATCACGTGTAAGAGGATTTTTTTCTTTTGAATTTAGCAACAGAATTTATCCCTTTCTTCGTCACTAGAGCCCGGCAATAAGAGATTTTTTGGCGATAATTCTCCGTTTTCCGGCGCACGATTACATACTACATGGGAGTTTTTGTTTTTTTTTCTCCCTTTCAAAATTCAAAATTTAAGTAGTGTATGACTTAGTGTAGGGATCACAGAATTTTGAAAATGTGCACACAATTCACTTTTCCCCATAGCACGTCATACGCAGTTTTTAACTGTTTTTTTGACGTAAAATAAAATAAATAAATAAATACTTTCTCATCTTAGGAAGAACTTCGGAAAGCGAGAAATTAAACATTTTTTGAAACTGTTAGAGTTATCTAAGTTGGTACCATGGGTACTGGTTATATTTTATTTAAATTTAATGTTGATATATTGTTTATTTTCCTTAAACCGGTTCATACACATGCGCGGAAAGGCAGCAATTGGTTTGATGGTACATATGTTTTACAAATCCAACCAAAAATGTGAAAAATTGTTTATAAGTTGAAAATTCAAAAATCACATACAGGCACTTCCAGTTTATATATTGTAATTAATGGTAAAATTAATGAATGTTCCGCTTGTGTTCGATATCCTGAAAACGTTCTCTTTCTTGTTATATAAATTTGTGTCTAGAAGGTTTAAGATTTAACGGTAAAGTTCATTTAATGTTAATAAATTCACAGAAAAAAGGTTATAAATATATAGCCAACTAACACTGGCAGATGGCACATATAAGGTTGCGAGATTGTTCGCAGAACGCTGTACATGTTGGGAAATCGCGTTGGAACATATTCCTTTCTTTTGGACTACGATACCCTTCACGCCAAGCACCGTGCAACAATTTCTATTGCAATCTCTTTCAATTCCTTCGTCCTCGTTACCAATTGCAGCTACTCTGAGGCAACTCATTTGTTCATATATCCACCGTAACTGTCCCAATAAAAGTATATCCTGTGGCCAATTCAAGTTTCATTACCAATGTGAACTTCGTATTCCTTCCCACTCGCAATAGCCAGCTTCTGGCCTCTCCGCCCAAACCGTCGCCTATTTTTTTATCTTCACTTTCACCACATTAGCCGTCTTTTCTCTTGCTTTCGATCAAGGGGTGAACCATTGCCTCGTCATGCAGCAACATCCACTTCAGCCCTTCATGCCGTTCTCACCTCGCGGATTTTATCGCTTATACATCAATTCTTTCACCTTCACCGCTTTCGCTGAAGAGTCTCCATTGGCCTCGTTCACCGTCACGTCGCCTCAAGCCCCTGTGCTCCTCGCCGGCAAGCGTTCGCTCTTCGTGCGTCTTTACTCGCAGGCTCACAGTTGGGGATGCCACATCGATGTCAAGTTTTTCAAAACATCGATGTTTTTACTAACATCGATGTTTATGGTCGATGTTTTTTCGTTTTCGATATTTTATTTGCGAATGAAAACTTTCCATGATCATAATTTTGTGAAAGTTAAAATATGATGTAGCTGATCTTGCCACTGTCAGAGTTTTGTGTTTGATCCAAGCAAATGCTGTTTGTAATTCGTTTGTCGAGATTTCTCTCGCCTGAAAATACGCCGTTTGTCTAGAGTTTCCGACGTCTTTCCTCGTAATTCGCAATTTGAGAGGTGGTCAACTTATGCGCCATGGACTCATGCCCTCTTCCATCGTCTCGAACCCTTCAGTAAGTCCAACTACAAATAATACAGATTTTTTTATTCCTAGCCTTTCTTCTCGTTTTTACGGGGTCGGCGCTAATGGGGGCTGGCTTAGTTTTTTTTATGTTTTTACGCACACTCCATTTTGATAATGATTTGGCGAGGTTTTTACGGCCGGATGCCCTTCTTGACTCCAACCACAGGGGCCACACAAGCACATTACTAGACTTCGGATGTTACGGAAATGCCTATTTTATTATAGCGAACTTCTTTAAAGACTGATAATATATGTGTACGAATCATGACAAGTGATGACACATGACGCGGTTTTGTAACGTTTATTTTCGTTTATTTGCCTAAATACCATTTTTTGGAATTATTGGACTTTTTTGCCTTGTACGCATTATTTTTATACACAATGCTAAGATATCAGAAAATTGGCTATGGTGAACCATGGCCAACTGAAGGTTTTTTAATGAATGGTCACGTTTCAACGTGACCATTCATTACAAAACCTTCAATTCCCGTCTTTGTAGTTCAAAATACGAGAGAATTTCTAAAAGTGTACCAACAGATTTTTCTCCATTTCCCTATTTCATAATATCAGCCATTTTCTGATAACATGGTGGATTGACAATACTCCGCGGGTTCCGTCTGATGTATTAACTGGAAATAAATGTGAATTCCCAGAAGGTTTCAGTGTTGCTAATGTTGGACTTCTAAAATAGTATATGCCAGTCGCATCAATAGATGTTGAGAAATCCTCCGCATTTAAACTGATTTTGTCTCCCAATCGTCGCGAATTTAAAATTGTGATCCTTGAAAAGTTACAGGTACTGCAATGAATACTGCAATGAAAACTATTAAGAATAAAATATGGAAGAGTTGTAAATATGCAAGTCTAGTTTTACATTAAAATGTACGTACTTGTTTTGTGCATTTACGTTTACAAAATAATATAGACAAAAATTACAATTTTTCATTTTATTGGGTATGTGATTTATGACAGTGCCTTTTTTCTCCATATTCGTGATATTTTCAGTGCCTTTCTAGGCTACTGAATGCGAATTTTTGGTGCCTAAACATCCGATGTCTACAAATTATTCATATACAACACAGACAATCACGAAATAACCCAGCAATGACAGAGGTGGGACACAAACCCTCGATCCTTCTGTCCGAGATTGCCACGGCTCTATTGCCTAAGCGATCTCGGCTACCCGGCTCGGCAACTATAATAATAGAGATATAATAGATAATTGTAGTTGATCTATTTTCTCGCTCGGCTTTACCATATTTCATCTTTATTTTCAGTTAGCTCTTAATTATAAATTAATGGACTCTGCCGTTGGGAAATTATATTTTGAAGCACACAAATGTAATGTTAGAAGTTTCTAAACCATCCTGAATATAGACGTTTGAAATCGATGGTTCTTAATCGATGTATTATTAACACCCGATATTTTAATTTTGAACATAGATGCTCGGTAATACGGATGTTTTGTTATTGATACCGTATCGCTACTCCCAGTCCCCTTCACCGCGCCAGTGGCACGATGCTTCCCTCCGCCCATCCCCTTTCCAACCCTTACATCCCCAGCCACCCGTCGCGTCGCTCCGGGCGCTGCTTGCGGGCTGGTGGCGCGTCTTCGCGCGTGGCTCCGGCGCGATCCGCTTAGCGGATTTGACGCTCGACGCCACCCCACCCCCGGCCCCGCCCCCGCCCCCACCCTCGCTGCCGCCGCCGCCGGCTCCTCTCAACCACGCCCACTCGCCTTCTTCTGCTTTGCGGGGGTGGAGACGTGCTCGTACTGACGCACCTCCGCCAAGAGGCGAATTTTG
The DNA here is from genome assembly GCA_964035755.1 of Teleogryllus oceanicus. NCBI lineage: Eukaryota > Metazoa > Arthropoda > Insecta > Orthoptera > Gryllidae > Teleogryllus > Teleogryllus oceanicus. The sequence goes on along the minus strand of CAXIVR010000001.1, from coordinate 75,399,551 downwards.
GGAGAGATAAAATTGTATATATTATTACTATTTATTATTATTATTATTATTATTATTATTATTATTATTATTATTATTATTATATAGTATGACATTTATTCTTTGGGCGATGTTGTCTGTTGGCAGAGTACAGAAACATGAAAGTACAATTACAATTACAAATTTAAAATATATATAAGTCAACAGAAAAAACAAATTCTTTGTCATTACCTAAACATGCAGATGACGTTTACATCCATGTACTACAAATGAAAATACTTATATACTAACATTTAGATCAATAAACTTACATATTATACAAATATATACACACAAACATATAAGCGTACATACATACATACATACACAGACCTAAGAACCCTCGCATACACAGCAGCCTGCACCTATTCACTCATATTCCGAGAAATATGGATAAACATTTTACAAAAACACCACAGTATAATAATATACAAGACTTTTAGTAACTATAACATATCTAACACAAAACTCTCCTTACCATAAATAAGTAAATATCAGTTTGACAGAATTTAACACCCGGTAAAAAGACGTTTTCGACTAGCGAAACAAACAGAAAGAAATGTAATCATTTCACTTCACTGCACCGCATATCACTACATCTAAAAATTAGTCCATAACCCATAATCGCATCTTTCGCTTCACTTCATTTCGCTTTACATTTTCGACCTAGTGACTAATTACATATTTTTTTCTAAAACCTCTCGGTGAGCAAGCAGAGGGCTCAAAAACTAACGCAGGCAAATCGTTCCAATTTACTATTGTTCTGTTTACAAGGAGAATTTGCTTACGTCCGTTCTTTGTATTGTTCTAAATTTATTTTGACATAATGGAACTCATGAACACAGACAACGGTTTCTGGGAGAAAATATTTACATATATTTACACAAAAAAGTTAAATATACGAACATTGAAAAAATCTCCGTTAACCTTTTTCTTCCCCCTAGCCGCGAAAATCTCACGACCATCCCGAGGTCTGCAGCCCAGTGCCATTGCTCTAACGCAGGTGAGCAACGCGTGGTGCGATGATGTCGGACGCTGAGTCCCTGGTAACCATCGTTACTATATGGCCTGATGCCAAACCGCTCTTCACCTGGAAGACTACGCGATAGAGAGCACAGGAGATATCGCTCAGTCTTTCGACTCTAAACATATCCCCCGTGGGCGCAGACGACGCTGCGTTAAGTAGCCTGAGAGCTCACCCCTCTCTTCGGTGCTTTCATGCTGTCGGCATCCCGAAGGCTCGACGACCAGCCTTCTCCATTATCCAAGACTCGGTCTTGCACCGTCATCCAAGACTCGCCACTAACCTTTCTCAATGGGTTATTTTAGAGCGGGTCTTTCCTCGCGCCCCTTCCCCCTTGGAATGCCTCTATTTAGAGCAGGTGCGCCTCCCTGCTTGCGTCGCCTCCACGGCGCCAGGCACGCAAATCTGGGATGAGCAACCAACCGCCCCCGCGACAGCATCCAACTCCAGCGTGCGGGTGCAACGGTTTCCTCCGGCTTAACTGGCTCGAAAGCGTTGCCACGACGCCACATTATAGTTGTGATCAAATCTATTTAAATAATCTGGTTCATCTCCCCTTCTATGAATTTCCTGCTATGCAGAGCAACCAATGTAAGATTTACACAGTTCGCAAAGTCGGGTCTATTTACTCCGGTGATCTAAATATTCCCATTGCGCAGGTATGTTTCCCAGAAATGTGTATTTTTCCGCTCTGTTTTTTATCCAAAGTTCTTTTGAAGTCCTATTCTGTATGGATTCCAACAACAGCGTCATATTCCATTACCGGCCTACAAGTGAGCTATACGCGATTTCTTTTGCTTTCGTATTGCATTTCTTAAGACTTCTGATGAAATGCAGACTAACGAGCTTTACCCACTACATAGTTCGTTTTTCTTCCATCCCAACTTGCTATCCAGGATAATGCCAAGGTATTTACAGTTCAAGATTTAGCTCAAGACTCATTACCTAGCTGATAAGCTATTGTATAAAAGGCTCTGGCCCTACAAACTGTGCTCGCTTTACTTTTTTCCCCAATTGTTTTCATTTTATTAGCTGTTGCCCAATCAAAAATTTTATTTTAATCGTCCTATAGTTCAATCATATCGTGCTGTTGTGCAATTTCTCTAAATAATATTCAGTATTTGGCGAAGAGTGGAATTTTCGGCTTTATATTTCACAATAAAACATTTAAAAAGATAAGAAACAGCCGTGGACCTATGACACTGCCGTAAGGGACCCCAGAAATAATGTTCCCATTTTCCGATAAATGCTGTCCAATTCAAACTTTTTGATATCTATCGCAAAGAAATTCACTTATTCATTCTATTACCAGCCTGTCAATTTTAGCATCAATAAGTTTTTTATCAATATGTCACGCGGCATTACATGAAACGCTTTAGCAAATTCAATAACTATTGCATTCACTCTTCCCCCTAAATCAGTTACTCCAGACAAGTCTTGAGTAAAGGAATGACTTTCACTAGAAAAGCCTTTTCTAAAGCTATGCTGTTCATGAAATAACCATTCTTTTTTATCCAAATGATTTCTAATCGAATTAGATAATTTTTTAAACAATTTTCAGACCATTGTCGTAAGACTAACTGGCCTATAATTTTGCACTTAACTTTTTGTCCATTTATTATTTTTATTTTTATTATTATTATTATTATTATTATTATTATTATTATTATTATTATTATTTTCTTCCTTTCTCACGGCGAATGATCATGAGTTCTGGCAGTATGAAAATCCACACCAGGTTGTACCCAGGTTCCTAAGGTGTAAATTCAGTGATCTGATTGCTTTTACAACACCTTGCGCAAAATGTGCGCCGTACCATACAGCACAATATCCTGAATTTCGTAGTGCATACTGCAGCCTGGGATCTTAGTCAAGTTCTTCATAAGATCTTTAGGAATGGAGCCCAGGGCACCTATTATTACTGGCACAATCTCTGCTCTGACATTCTACATTCGACTGACGTCGATTGCAAGATATTTATATTTTTGATATTTCTCAGCAAACTTTGCTGTTACATTTCCATCACATGGGACAGATACATCAATGAGGAGACGTTTTTTTCTCTTGTACTACTTATCCTTATATCCAGTTTGTTAGCCATTATAGTGCGATCTGTGTGACTCTGTTGATCGTACAAGATTGTGTTATGCCCAGCTGTTGTTACTGGTTTAGGTGTGTGGTTGTGCCACTTATTGCTTATCTTTGGGACATTCATAGCTTTACCTATATTCCAGTGAAGATATAAGCGCACTTTATTGTGTCTTTTCAGATATTCATGTTTATTTAGAGTTAGACATCCTGAAACAATGTGATAAATCGTTTCAGACTGCTCTCCGCACAGTCGGCATCTGTCTTCATGTGTTGTCTTCAAGATGGTTTTTTCATAATGGCGTGTTCGTAGTGCCTGATCTTGTGCTGCTATTAGGAATGCTTCTGACTCTATTTTCATTTTACCTCTCTTAAGCCACGCATGTGTTACCTCATTATTAACGTTCACATTATCGAGACGAGCTAAATAGTGTCATGCAGAGGTTTGTTTCTCCAAGCCTGTTTCAGTACTTTTGGGAATTCGGTTCTGGTATTGAATTTTGTCTGTGGATCTGTGTCTTCTTGGTCCACCGCTTGCAGGTCTTTTGATGCTATTTTCTTTGCACGTTTTACAATACCCCTGTCTTCGTTCTTTGCTTCGGTCAGAATAATTTGCTTCATCAAAAGATCGTCTGCTTGGTGGGTTACATACTTTGTCATTCCAACTATTGCGTTTCGGTGTGCAGACTCCACTTGTCTCAGCCCGCGACCACCTTCCTTGCGTGCCACATACAGTATGTCAATATCAGCTTTCGGATGCAAAGCTCCATACATCATAAGTTTTCGTGTTTTTCGGTCCACATTCAAGATATCCTGTTGAGTCTAATCGATGAGACCAAAACTGTATTCAAGTACAGGAACTGCCAGCGCACCTATTGCTGATATTCTATTCTTAGTGCTAAGTTCTGTTTCCAGGATCATTCTTACTCTCCTCTAATATTTCTTTGATATTCTTACCTTCATTACATTACGTGAAATTTCACTACTTTCCTCTATGCCAAGATATTTATACGTCCTTCCAGGTTCAAAATCTTTTATTACGTTTCTAGCATTCACTTGAATATTTTCCGACTTAGCAAGCTTACCCCTAACTACATTAGCTTTTGCTCATTTGTCAAGGCCAAACTGCATGTAGATATCATTACTGAAGCCTTTTGGGAGACAAGGAGTCCCCTTGGAATATACCATTCTTTATCTGTATAACTCTTTGACTGTAGCTGTTTTTGCCCATTTTTCAGAAATAACGTAGTACCTCATATTTTCATACTGCATTTGCAGATGTCTATTAGTTTCGGGTATATTATGTATATTTCCAGGGCCCTGGCTATCCAGTTATGTGGAACGCTGTCATAGGCTTTTTGATAATCTATCTACGCCACGTTCAAATGCCTCTTGCTCGTCTTAGCTTAAAGTGCTTGCCTTAGAACTCTTCAAGATTATCTTGTTGAGCAGCAGTAGCTCCTTGCACCCATAAGAGCCATTACGACATCCTTTCTGCTCAATTGGTGGCAGATCATTTAATTGTTTGTATATTTTACTAGCTATTACTGCTCTGATTATCTTATATATGGATGGCAGGTAGGTGATTGGTCTGTAGTTTTTGAGGAGTTTTTCATCTCCTCCGTTAGGCAGGAGATAGGTAACACCACGGGTCATTCATACGGGCATCTCTTCATTCTTGTTTAGCATATTGTTTACTGTCATTTTCAGGTATCGATGCAGGGACGTAAATTACTTAATCCAAAACTTTTGGACTGTGTCTACCCATGCAGCTTTCCAGTTTGCTGTGCCTCTGATGACTTGTTGCAAATCATCTTGTGTTATCTCACCCATGAGTTCAAATGCCATTGATATATTGCTAGCTGCGTCACATTCTTCTTGAAGCCACGTGGAATCCTTACTGAAATATTTGGGATGTTCCGATATACCAGCCCAGAATGATTAAATCTCGTCAAGGGGTGGTAACTGAGGTTCAGTGAGTTCCTTACGATTTATGCTTCAGTAGAATACCTTTGCATTTCTTTCAGAGTGCTGATTCTGACATCGAAAGTCAACACGTTTATTATATCTTTTAATTCTTTGTACATACAATAGTATTTTTTCTTTCAACTTCTCGACTAAATTTCTTTTGAAACTCCATCTTCTATTCTATGTTTCCTTTCAATTGCTGTAATTTTATTGCGCACTTTTCGCGTGTGATGGTTGCTCTTCATCGCCTCACTGAATGCTCTTGGCATGTAAGTGCAATGCGTCGTTCTATCCTCTTGATCCATGCTGGCTGAGTATGAGGGTTCCCGTTATCTGTTCCTGTGGGACATTTTTCTTTTTGCCTAAGACCATATCAGCAACCGCAGAACCTGCAGCATTAAATAAGCTATTTATTTCTGTAAGATTTGGTGGAGATTCTCTCTCTTTCACCACTTCACTGAGGGCATGGTTATCACTGTCTATAATTTTCTTCGTTCTATTGTCATCAAAAACCTTTCGCGAAGGCCATCTCATTTCCATGGGTGTTAGCATAACTTTTTCAACTTCTTGGCGCAAAGCGGTCATCCTCATATGATCTACATATTTAGGATCTGTGAGAGATCTGTATTACTGTTAGGCGAACACTGGGTGACACATTGAACCCCTAACATGCATTTTCCGGATGTGTCTTGTTGCTGTATCACGTTGTAACTATCAGTTTTCAGCGTCACTCCTACTTACTCCAATGTGTTCTGTGGAAAATTTTCCGCTGCGAAGAATATACCTTCTTTGTGAAGCCAGCTTCTTGGAATCAAAATTTGGTCTTAAATCCCAGTTGCGTTCTCTCCATATTTTGTATATCTCTGCCTCACAGATAGCGCCATTTGCTTTGGCGAAGTAGAAGCACACAACCACTTCCTTCATCTCGTCTTCTGACAACCTAATACGATTACTCCGAGCCTCAGCCTGATCTGGGTTCCCATGACTTACGTCTGTAGAATGGCCAGATTCAAACACGGTGCTATTTGCTCGGCCAGAGAGCAATGTTGGGACATCTGCAGAGCAAAGCACGTTATAAGTCTTTTCTTTTCTTGTTGTAACATATCGGTCGATTATTAACATAGTGTGAGTTATGCACTATAGATGGAATTAGCGTTGAAGGGAGATTGCACTGAACACAAGCTATTTCCGATCATCCGTTTCTGGGACCCAGGGTGGTCACGGGACATCCCCTCACAAATCCCAGAAAGGTGTCCCTTCGGTCGCAAATCGGCATTACTATGTCCTGCAAGATTTTAAATGACTGCTGGAGGCAGCCTCCTTCGTTGGCTAATTGTAGGTTCGGGCCTCCACTCTTGTTATTGGCCTGGTGTGCCACCCCAGTTTCTATCCTGTACCCTCTCTGAGCCGGTGACCCGCAGGCTTATGGCCATCCTCCTCACGAACATTGCGATTCCATCCATTGATTCAGCTGCCCCTAATCTGGGGTCAGATGCCGTTTGCAGTCGCCTGTTCCGGGGCGGGGATCCTCGTCTGGTATTTGTGAGGTCCTCTTCTGGAGTATTTCTTCGTCTGGCCTCTCTCCATCGACCTGTCCCGCAAGGGAGATCCTACCAGTAGCTACGCTACCGCCGGCATAGCTCTCAGGATCACTGGGGCACACAAGGCCCACCACCAACGTTAAGGTCATGTGGAGTTGTTATTATTGATATTAATATTATTATTTTTAAACTTTTTTCACCTCACAGGGCTTGATAAGTATTTACATTGGTTCACTCCCGGAAAAGCAAGCGACTTCTTGTTCTCGGGATGTGCTGCCACAACTATTGTAATAAATTTGTCACTAAAATAACCATCAATATTAGAAGAGTTTTCAAACATTTAAAAAATATAATAAACATTCAAATTATTGAAAAAATAAAAATATATAAAATAACTACGGGTTTTAGAAAATAATTCTTCATTTTTAAAATTGATCATGTTCATTTTTACTACATATGGGTTATGTTTAATAAAGACGTTTCGAAAACCTTGGTTCAAAACTGCTTATCTGCCAGCAATAAAGCACTATGTATATGTATACACTATAGTGTTTCAGTAATTTGAGGTGGACGGGACCGGGCCTAGCTCGAATTAATGAAAACTCCAATTATCCAAAATGATTAATTTATTAAAATAGAAATATAAACGAAACTTTTCAATTTCAAAGTATGTATATTTCCATAAAAATGTACTTGCATAATATCATTACATTAATTGCTGAAGATAAGTTAATTACATCTTAAAGTAATTGACAATTGTTTTTTGTTTAAGTACATTGTTTCTCTTACGTGCAGTAATATCAATCCATCTTGTGAACATCACATTGTCGGCTGGAGTTGTCTCAGGTTATTGTTCTACGTAAATCATAGGGACGTCTTGCACAGTAAGACGCTTGTTGTGATTCACACGCGGTATGGATCCTCCAGCCATACAATAAAAAAACAGATATAGTAAATTTTTCATGTCTTGATCATTTTTTTTGGAATAAATTTTTGGCAAGTCATATTTAACTCGGACCTATTGGAAACTCGAACAGTCGAGATTTGAATTATAGAGACTCTAATCTACATAAAGATTACATTCGTGGTAAATCTATATCGTTAGTTGTTTGTTGAAGCGGATTTTCCCCCTTTTAATATTACACGCATAGATAATAAAGGTTTATTTTTGTGCATTTAGCTTAGATGTATAATTTAGTGGCATGTCGCAGTAAAATTAATAACTAAATAAGAAACGTGACTGAGAGATTCTACATATTAAATTGCATGGGACATCACCTTGCTGGGTAACAAACACTGTGTCAAATGTGGGAGGTAGTCCTGTGATGACAGAGATAATAAAGCGGTTCACATTGAGTCGCGGAATTCTTTTGTAGATATACTAGGAGTTTCAGCATCTGTATTAAGGTAGTAACATTTTTAGACAGCTTTCACTTTCATTAATGATTCACAAAAATACGTTCATATCATGGTTTTGTGGCCATCGCATGCAGGTTCTAAACCTCCTCTCAAAAACATATTCCGAATGAAATGTGAGCTCTTTTATAAAGCAAGTTGAAAAAATTTAAAACCTATAATTTTTGTGCCTAAATCAATAACTACTTATGCATTTTAAATGGGCAATAAATCCACACATCAGTCAGAGATTGGTTTTCGCTTTTGTTTCCAGAAGCCTTCGAAAATTAAGTTTTCGTTCAGTCCTGGATGGCCTTAAATAATAAATATCACGATTTCCAGTGACATTCGGTTTTCTGCTTTTACATTCACGTCCGCTCCCTTTGTATTAAGCGAGTATTGGATGAGTTGCAGTACTCACCGATCGCGTGTATTTCCCACGAGGCTATGAGAGTTCGTACGTGACGGCGATTCATATGAGTTCATGCGCTCTTTCTGATCCGAAAAATCGTAGTTAGTTTATTGCTCTTTTAGGACTTCACCCGCGTTGAATGTTTCATGAAAAAATGCAGTTAATGAGAAACTTCTCATTAAATCCACTGATTGAAGCAGCGCTTGCGTGAAATGGTTTTGTCACAGTTTCTTTTCGCTATGTATGATGTAAAATAGAAGAAAGAAGTATGAAATATTTTTTCGCTTCAAACACGAATTTTTATAAAATATAATACGAGTGATTTGAATATCATAAAATAATTCACTAACGGAGAAAAGGGCAGAGAATTCTCAAAGAATGGTGTTTAATGAAACTATTCTATTTGTTTGCGATGGTTGACGCGACCGAAATTTGAAAACCATTTTGTTTCTATTTCACTAATAGAACAGTCATCTTTATAATACTACGTGTTCCGTGGGTTTCTGAAACAGACTGTAGTTTGTTTATTTATTTATTTATTTATTTTACGTCAAAATAAAAAAAACAGTTACAACTGCGTATGACGTGCTATGGGGAGAAGTGAATTCTGGGCACATTTTCAAAATTCTGTGATCCCTACACAGTCATATATTACGTGAATTTTGAATTTAAAAAATTAAAAAACGCTCCCATGTAATAAAATCTATTTTCAAGGATAAATAGGCAAAACATTTTGGGCTCGTATCCATGATGTCCTTCGTCAAGGATTACTATTTCCTCCCGCGACAACATGGAAAGGATAATTGGAATAACTGTATTTCCCACTGAACTCTAAAAGTCGTGCACAGATCATGAACTTACATTCATGTCCAGAAACAAAACAAGGGGCCATCTCAGCATTTGCTCAATGGATCAGGGAAACTGGACGAAAAACCTGATCGAGATGGTTTTAGAATGTAGCATTAAATATGGTGTAGGGTATCCCCGTGAAAACACTTTTTTCTAGATTTAGCTTTAATTGGTCTTATTATTATTATTATTATTATTATTATTATTATTATTATACATACCGATTGCGAGCCTACATTACGGATACGTACGTATTATATTGCAAAGGTAATTATTTTCTAGTCGCTTTGTTGCTTTTAATTTCCCCACACGAGACAATATGAAATGCACTCAGTTTCTGGTAACAGTTCTGCGTAAAGGTTTTAGGGTAATAAAATAGTATTTCCATGCTTATCTTTTCTGCATATTGCTAAATTATATATATATATATATATATATATATATATATATATATATATATATATATATATATATATATATATATATAAAATAAAATCGATATCTGCGGGACTCCACGTGCAATTACGAAAGAGTCGGAAAGGTGTTTGCATAATGATCCATCATTCCAGTAACGTATTTCTACTCTGTGATCGTTGTTTAATGTACGAACATAACCATTCTAGGATAATACCACTTATTCCATATGAAGGTTATTTTGAAAGTAAAATATTATGGTCAATATCGTTAAAAGCTTTTGAAAGAACTAAAAGTAATTCTGTAGATACTCCGTTTTTGTGCCAATGATGAGGCGACATCTTTAAGAAAAGAAAATATGGCTGTTTCCATTGATTTTGATTTTCGAAATTCATGTTGACAATCTGAAAACGCGTCGTGTTTACTGTGAAAGATTTCCATTTGTGCGTAAAAAAGGCTCTTTAATTTTTTTGAAAACACTGACAAAAGAGAAATAAGCCGATAATTTTGAATTTTATTTTTGTTGCCTTATTTTGAAGAGCGACTTAATCTTAACTGTTTAGAAAATATCTGGGAAAGTTCCGGTGAACAAGGATGCATTAAATATATGAATTAACGGATGTATAATGGCAGGCGCACAAGTCTTTAACAAAAAGTCCGGAAATTTATCTAAACCGTTAGACTATTAATTTTTCAGTTTCCCAATAATTTTGAGAATTTTATAAGAAGTTTTGAAAAAAAAACAGCGTGTATACAATATTTGGGTATTCGTCTGATGTTGAATTTTATGACTGAAGACCCTTTGTGAGATCGGCAGCAATTCTCGAAAAGTATTGGTTTAAGAGACTAGCCACGGTTGCGGGATCGTTCACATTTCTATCATTATATTTTATAACAACATTCTCTCCAAGCTTTCGAGTTGATTTGGTTCTTTTTTATTATATTCCAATTACTTTTGGTTTGTTGTTTGAGTTCGGAATATCTTGAATGTATATCCTGATCATGTTTCAATTCTGTTATTTAGAATACCGCCAACGACAAATCACCAATAAACCAAAATTCAGTTTTGTAGCCATTTGCGTTGAATCATGCTCACAATATTTATGCATATGCGAGGACTCCTTAACTAAGGCATCATGCAGAACGTTTAGCGGACGATGCGCCCTCAAGCGCGACGTGTGGCCAGGTTTTGGTGAGCGCGAGGAATATTTTGTGTGTCCTCTTTCCTCTGTATATGAGGCGCGTGGATGGCGAATCATTGAACCACGGATCAAGTTCCTGCAATAGTGGCTCCTTTCTTTGGCACCTCCTCTTTTGCCCGTTCCTACCTCATAGGTTTCAGTGTTCTGTCATTTTCGTATTCTCAGCGTGAAAACTCTTTATGTAGTAAGCATCTTTTATTAGCAGTGCAGAAATGTTTCACAGTTACGCTGATGATACATTCATACAGCATTTTTATAATAGTAGAGTACCCGTGCGAGATCTTTCGCATGTTCAACCCCACCCTAATTTTTGTTTAGGGAATTGTGAAACTGAAACTTCGAAACTTCGTGGTCCGTGTCCACCATAGTTCCTTCTGCAATTGCGTAGTCAGCACCTGTAGACCACGGCAAAACGTTAAATGAATGGTTGCACTGCATGCATAAGAAACAATTTTCATCAGTATCAAGCAATTATTAATAGAATAGGACTTCTAGTTGGTACGAGAGCGAATCTTGAATTCATAATTGTACAAATAAACCTCGTCAGTCAGCGCAACCACGGTGTTAACAGAATTGTACACAGCGAGATTAGTAGGGCCCGGATTTAAATGACCTAAAAGTCAGCGAAATATGCAAGCATTTATGACCTAAAACCTACATAAATATGACGTTACACAAGTTTATTTTTAAAAAAATCCTGTTGATTATTAGGTATAACAAATACAAAATTCACTCAAGAAAAGATTGTGAGTACGGTACATACGGTTTGCTGTCTTTGGAACTAACTAGCATTAAAAAAAATTGCTCGCGTGTGAAAGAAATAAAGTACAGTATACTAAAATCCATCAAACAAAATGTCTTGCTTTACTACTGCATACTTCTTGTTTAATGTTTTCTAATTTCCTCTCAGTCTTCAGTTTCTAGAGAGTTGCATTAGATCACAAGATTTATTTTCACGTTTTTCAACTTGGTTGTCGCTGAGGATAGTTTTGTATCTGGGAAAGCTCGTCTCCACATCACATGACGTCACGGGAGCGCATTTGAAGGCGGCGATGTCACTGCAGAGCAGCTTTGGTTCATTGTCGTCAAATGTTGCGGCATTTTCAGAAATTATATCGCTAAATTTGCTCATTGTAGAATGTCCAGGATTTCGCTGAAGAACACTCAGACATTTGTTGAACGCTTTTTCAGCCACCTCACCGAGAGCTCGACCCAACACACTTCGTTCAAATTCACTTCCGTTTCAAATAATCCTTTGTGGTATAATTTTTGAGTATATTTGTGACAATATCACCTGATAAATTGTCATGCGAGACACATTTTCAAGCCTTTTATTCTTGTGTCCTTAAAATATGATATATGTATGCAGGTTGGGCAAAATTTGGCGAAAATATGACCTTTTACTAAATACGGTGTAAATATGACTTTATATACACAATAAAAATACGTTTTTCTAATCGAGAATACCTGGATTCGTGCATAAATTGTTTTAAAATTTTTCTGAAAGTTCAGAAAAAATATGACATGTCATTAAAATTCGGACCCTATTTATTAGTATAAAATAAATTAATCTAATCCTTCTAAGCATGACGTCACAAAGATGACCACCAGCACCCTGGGCTACAATATACGTCATGGAGAAATTCTGTTTTGCATTCCTCCATGTGTAGGTGGTATTCGTAATATAGATACACTGGAAACATTTTAATTTAACGTCTAAGAATATTTTATCTTACAAATTACAACGTAAGAAACGTTTCTTTGAGGCCTCTAGCCTCACAATTTTAGTTTTAAGGCCCTAGAACGCCGCGTTTAAATTATATAACGATAGAGCTCATCGAATGTTGCGGGTTTCATTTGGCATGAATACGTAGACGTGTTTTTTTAAACAAATCCTTCATATATTAAAGTCAAAGTGAAATTCGTTCCGTTTCCGTGAAATTATCTTTCTGTAGAGACCTAATTTATAAAGATCGGTTGCGTGTGAGAGTCGCAAAAGGTATGTATACTACTGAAATAATATAGGGAATCGTTTACCATCAATTCCTTCACTCTCATGCTTTCTTCATGTGGCCAGTCCGTCAATGGATTATGTACAGAACAATCTCCTTCAGATTACATTTGGCTATTCCCGCTTTTTACGTCATTGCTACTCCGGCCTTTCCCTATTATTTTCCTTAACTACCTACTGTTTTCCTTTGGAGCAACATAAGTAGGAGGGAGGGTCAATATTGTATCACATTTTGAAAAAAAGATTTCTTCACGTACCAATAAATTGTAACATGATCTAATACACGTACAATGTATGCTGTTCTTCATCAACACTTGAAATAAATTTTCAGACCTATTCAGTTCTCAGCAATATGTGATGAAAAAAAACAACAGTGGGCCTCTTCAAAAGTTCAGTTTAGGGGACTGGTTTTCTAAATTGAACCTCAGGTGTCCTAAATTAAACGAAATATATTAATTTAAAGGACTCATTAATTTAACAAAGTAAAATGTCTTAAGATAAAGTGTAAATAAAATGGACATAAAATAATATGTAAAAACAACTCAAAACCATACCACTCAGCCCGTCGAGGTGGGTTGGTCCACGCCCTGACGGGGGGACACAGAGAGGGCTCTCAAGTATTCCTTTCCTTCACAAGTAATTTTTCTTCTCCCCATTGTACATTCTCATTCGTCTATACCATCCTGTCTCTTTTCTTCTCCCTCTTCTATTTCACTGGCTCCCTCTGTATGCTGAACGCCCACCCATGTGTTTGCCGTGCATGGCGACCCGTGTCGGAGGGAATGTATGTCGTGGCGGTTGAGGGGCCTGTCTGTTTCCCAATTACTCTCCTCGTGCTACTTTTTTCTTGGAATCCAGGGATACGTGCTCTTACGTATTTTGGGGAACATTCCTTGTAGGTCTCAATACACTTGCTTTGGCTACGGACTCTTCTAGACGGGCGGTCGGGAGCTAACCCACTCCCGATACACCGGCTTGAACTAGGTCTTGTACTAAACTCCAGGGTAATCGGGGGGATCCACGGCGGTGCAGCGCTGTGGTAACCCCCCCACTGTATTCCCCTGGCAACTCAGGCACTCCGATGAAGTGTCCCCTTGTTGGGCTCCGTGGTGGGTGGGGACCACGGGGATGAATCTCATATCCTCTTAATGGATAAAAAAACCTACCCCCCGCCCTCTTCCATAAGGAAGAGGAGATTCGTTGGTGAAACAGTAAATCTTGAGAAATTTTTTGTGAAGAATCAGACAGACCTACTAAGCCCCGCTTTCTCGTCACGTCATGTAAAAGAGATAATGAAACTATGAAGAGTGTCAGCCAGATCAAATTTGCCAGGCAAATTTCAGTCGGTGGTTCGTCAAAGAAACGGCACAATCCTTTTCGAGTGTCGTTCTGACGCACAGATCAGCAAAATCGCTGACCTCAAAGAAATAGCCGGCCTCCAGGTGCATATGTTCGCTCACCCGACTTTAAACCTCTGCAAGGGTGTGGTAAATCACCAAGACTTCTCTACGGAATCGGAAGAAAATTTGAAAGCTTTCTTCGAACCATATGGTGTGTCCGAGATTTACAGGATTCAGCGGAAAGTAAATGGGGTACTCACTCCTACCTCAACTCTGATACTGACCTTCGACCGTCCATCTCTACCAGAAGAGATATCTTGTAGTTTCTACAATCTCCATGTCAGGCAGTATGTTTCAAACCCTCTGAGCTGCTTTAAATGCCAGTGGTTTGGCCATACGCAATCTCGCTGCATGAGCGCTGCAGTCTGCGTGCACTGTGGAAGGGAGGTCTGTAATGATTCTAACTGCTCCGCAAAGGCAAAGTGCGTGAACTTTTGTGGAAAACATCCATCAAATGCTAACCAGTACCCATTTTTTTAAGAGAAAGAGAGATCCAGAAGATCAGGGTCCCTGAGAAATTTTCCTTTCCGGGGGCACGATGCCGTTACCAGAGGCGAAACCCCGTGGACCTGGCCCGAAGTTTCGCTGACACCGTGGGTCAACAGAAGAAAGTAAATTCTGAAACCCAAACGCCCAAAGCTTTCTCTTTACGCGATGCTGCCTGTCAGGTGTCCTTTGATGCCATCAGCGGAGATGCCTACTCCATATCTCTTGTCCAGTCTGAAACAAAAACGGAAACCAAAAGCATAAATATTTCAACAAGCACTCAAACGCATCCAGAGAAGTCGAGACCGACAGGCCCTATTGCTAGATCTAGGTCGCCTGTCTCAAGGGACCGTGGTCTCCAAATACATGCGACTCTTTCTAGCAGTAGTCAAGATGACTCTGCAGGGAACGAGGAACTCCGCAAGAACCAACCCATTACTCCACAACAGAGAAGGAAAAAGAAGAAAAAAAAACGATACATAATACACTCTAGAATAAAAAAATAATAAATAAAAAAATAAGAACTAGAAACAATGGT
Source organism: Teleogryllus oceanicus (assembly GCA_964035755.1). NCBI lineage: Eukaryota > Metazoa > Arthropoda > Insecta > Orthoptera > Gryllidae > Teleogryllus > Teleogryllus oceanicus. The sequence goes on along the minus strand of CAXIVR010000001.1, from coordinate 75,384,205 downwards.
TCTCCTCTCATGGAACTTAAATGGCTTTCGTTCCCGTTTGGATGAATTAAAGTTAATGTCTATGCATAAACCCGTGGTTATATATCTGCTGGAAACCCATCTCCGACCTGAGCACTCCCTCTCTCTACGCGGCTTTTGTTGCTACAGGCAAGACGTAGACGATGGCCCCCGCGCCCATGGCGGAGTCGCCAATTTTATCACAGACTCTCTGGTATCTAAAGAAATAGACATACGAACAACTCTCCAGATATCTTGCGTTCGTGTGAATTTCCTAACTATTTCTGTTACCTTTTGCAACGTTTATATCCTGGGGTGGCTCAAGGTCGTGCACGAGAGGCAGGTTACTTGAAAATGTTATAGATAACCAAAACTTAATTCTCCTAAATTCTGGGACAGCACACACTTTTCCGTAGCTTCTAACACTTTCTCGTCCGTGGACCTAGCTTTCTGTAGTTTCTCTGTTTCTACAATCTTCGAGTGGACTGTCCTTGGCCACCTGCATGGCAGTGACCATTTTCCCATTCGGGTCAACCTCGATATTCCCGATCTGAACGTTTCCCGCCCTCCTCGCTGGCTTATCCACCGAGCTGAATGGGAAACATTCAAGAAAGAATTACGAATATCGGAAAACTGCTCTAACGACATCGATGCTCTGGTTGCCCATTTTAATAACGCCGTCTCTATGCGGCCTCGTTTGCCATCCCGAAGTCGTCGGGCCATGCACGACATCTCCCTGTGCTATGGTGAAACGCTGATTGTGCCACCGCGGTCCGTGATCGGAAGACGGCATTGGCAAAACTTAGTAGGTTCCCAACCATGGAAAACCTCATACATTATAAAAGATCCCTAACCAGAGCTAGATTAACGATACGGGAAAGTAAGGCTGCGTCCTGGAGAGCTTTCATCGTGTCACTCTCTTGCCGTTCATTCCCTAAACTGGTGTGGAGAAAGGTCCGACAGATCGATGGAAGACTCCCTTCGCCATCTATTTCAGTGCTTATGGTAAATGGCAATCTCCTAACCTCTCCACAAGAAATTGCTGAACAAATGGCCTCTCACTACGAACACATCTCCAGCTCCGTACACCATCCTTCTGGCTTTCAAAAATCGAAAAGAAAAATGGAAAACTGTAAATTAGACTTCTCGAGTCGCGTGGAGGAAGATTACAATGCCTTTTTCCCCATGGACGAACTCTCCTGTGTCCTCGCTTGTGCGAAAGATTCTGCTCCAGGACCAGACCAGATACATAACCAAATGTTGAAACACCTACCTGAAAACGCTCGTTCCTTTCTCCTCGGCATTTTCAACAAGATTTGTGCTGAACACCCAGTACCAAAAATTTGGCGTGACGCCATTGTTCTTCCAAACCCAAAGAAGGGAAGGACAGAACAACCCCTTCAAGTTATCGCCCCATCTCGCTCACAAGCCGTGTGTGCAACCTTCAGAGCGAATAGCAAAACAGGTCTGGTCTTGCTCCTGGAACAAAAGAACCTATTTACGCCTCTCCAATGTGGCTTCAGGAAGCACAGGTCAACCATCGCCCACCTAGTCACCCTTGCTACGCAGATTTCCACTCCTTTCGTGCTACGTCAGCACCTGGTAGCAATTTTCTTTGATATAGAGAAAGCGTATGACACCTCCTGGAGGTAGAGTATTCTTCGCACCTTGCACACTTGGGGCCTCAGGGGACGGCTCCCTTTGTTTCTAGTATTCCTTTCATCAAGATCTTATTGCGTCCGCCTTAGTGACGCGTTATCCTTGGTGTTCCACAGGAATCGATTTTGAGTGTCACTCTGTTTGCCATTGCTATCAATAGTATTGCATCAATTATCCGGGAGCCAGTGAAGGCATCACTGTTCGTTGACGACTTTGCAATTTTTTGCTCCCCCAAGAGCGTGCAAGTTGTTAAGAGGCAGCTACAACTTGTGCTCAACAAACTGTAGGAATGGAACGATGAAACAGGATTCACGTTCTCTACCTCAAAAACCACTTGCATGCACTTTTGCAGAATCCTTCATCTCCATAATCACCCCGACCTTTTTCTTGGAGGACAGCAGCTTCCATTCGTTGAATCCACAACCTTCCTTGGGCTCACATCCGACAAATGCCTATCCTGGCAAAAACACATCCGTAAACTATCGGCCGATAATACATCTTAGACTGTCTAACCTTCCTAAATCCTTAACTCCCCCCCCAGTATATTCTTATCGGAATTTGAGGCAATAAAATCTACGTGTCCTGGCCATTACCGTTTTGAGAGGAGCTATCGGTGTAAATGAAGTAAAGTCGGATGTGCCTTCTACTGCAGTAGAGTCACGCAAGGTTTTCGATTAGACTCTTCGTGCAGCGTCTATACCGCAGAGAACTATGCGCTCTTGGAGGCACTTAAATTTGCTGAATCTTTGTCATTAAAGAAAGTAGTGATCTGCAGTGATTCCAAAAGCTCTCTTGAATCCATCTCCTCCTTCTCGTCTTGTGACCCACTGACAATGACCATCCAACACCAAATCCCTTATCTATTGTCCCGCCACTATATTTTAGTCTTTTGTGTGGTCCCTGGACACGTGGGAATAAAAGGATATGAAATTGCTGACCAGGCGGCAAAGTCTGCCTCGAAGAAAAGGGAATTAGACATCTTCACAGTCCCCACGGAAGACACTAAGCTCTTTATAAAACACTCTATCCGCAGTGAATGGCAAACAGAGTGGCATAACTCAGATTTTAAGCTTACGAGAATCAAGGATTCCATAAATGCTTGGTCTTCCTCATCTCGTGATGCTCGGCGAGAGATCATTTTAACACGCCTCCGGATCGATCACTGCCATTTCTTCCACGGTTATCTCCTCCACGGGGACCCACCCCCTATATGCGAATACTGCAAAATAGATCTTACCGTGGAGCATGTTCTCTTACACTGTGTGAAGATAAGAGAGAGCCGTCGAAGGCATGACCTTGCCAGCTCCCTAGCGGAGATTCTTAGAAATGACGAATCTTCTCTCTGCAAGCTTTTTGGCTTTTTGCGAGAGACTGGCTTGTACAGTCTTATCTTAGAGAAGATGATAATGCCAATTATTGGCTTTTAACCCAAGAGTTTAAAAAAACGCATTTTTCTGCCAAACCCTTTTATTAGGATATGTTCCTTTTCAGTTTTATTTAAATTCATATTTAAGATTTTAATTTAACCTTTCTATTTAAAGATTTTATTTTTTTGTTAGCTTGGCACTGCAATATTGTGCACTGGTCTTAAAATAATTTGACACGGGCGCAAATGATCTTAGCTGTTGAAACGCCCTTAAACTCAATCAATCAATACCGCTCAGTTAAAAGCTTCCACTGACCGGCGCGGTAGATCCGCAGCGGGTGCGGCGTGGAGAGTTCCGAGCTAGACGCGGCCACGGAATTCCCGGGACCGATCACACCGGAGCGTCAATTATGAGTCAGCGTTTGGTGACGGTTGGCAGAGTCGCTCGACCTAGAGGGGAGAGAAGACTCCCGAACATGGGCGGACTTCCACGAAACTCGAGCTGCAGCGGAAGAAACACATCTGACTGCGTTACAAATTTCGCCGCCGATTAAACGCTGCCAATCTGCACGCTGCAGTTCTGAAAGTGACCACAAGGAAACACGTGATGCGAAACTTCCGCTGCGGCCAATCCGCGTAGGCTGCGAATCTTCCACGTTGGTCTGTGGCAGCCTTAATGTCTGCATACAATTGTTTTCTTTTTTCGCAAGTTTTAGAAGAACGATGATGAATTACAAATGATAAGGCGGCGTCGTGTTCTTTTGTCACCGCGCTGAACGCTAGAGTCGCTGGCCAACACGTTGTCATAGGAAATTTAACTCGGAGCTGCGCTGCGGTATGATACGTATTTTGTACGTCTGTTTCTTTGCTTTATTTTTCTTAGCTGTTTCTTCTGTTTCGTTGGCCAATATTCATTTTCCTTTATAGGGACTGCTGGATAATAAGTTGACATTTACTTTCTCCTTCGTAAGAAGAGAATGTTATGTAATCTGTCCAGGAAATCGTCGAATTTTCTGCAGAAAACTCTTATTGCCGGGCCCTAGTAACGAAAAAGTGGATATATTAACGTTTTACGTAAAATAAATTACTTACTCTATCGTGTGGTGTAGCCAGAATCAATGTTTTGTGGGTCCTTGATACCGGAAAGTCGATTGACGGGAAAACATCTGTTCGTCCGTCTGTGGTCAATTCAGACGATGTCTAAACCGTTCTCTATCACAGACGATGTCTAAACCGTTCAGCCGATTTTCTCCAAAACTGATATTCCCTCGTCGATATGAACGAACTTCAGGCTTTGAGAATTTAAAAGGGATATTTTTATTTTTGACGGTACTCCACATGTAGCCTCAAAACATTTGTTAACGTTTTCTCAAAAACTGCACCACTTTTTATTATTAATCCTCAGATAGCGTAAAACACGCTTAAGAGAATGGTGAAAGTCTCATATTCATTAAAATCCCTGATTTTTTAATTTTTTTCTTAACGAAATCTGTTCTTTAAAGACAGCTCTTGGAATAAAGTTAAGTTTATATTTTCGAGAAGATGAGTTGTTTTCTGTAATTTTGCGCGAAATATAGGCAATTTTAAAGATTTTTAAATATATTTTTCTCAAATTCTACTACAAGTTTTTCTTTATTTTTTCTACCGATAAGGGAACGCTAAAAAGAATTTCGCGGACCTCATTTTCATTGAACTCCCTAAAGTTTCGAAAATTACAAATTTAGAATTAATGCAACAAAGTATGTGATGTTGAAGCTCAACTAGTTTGTGCTCTTGTGTGCATGAGAGATGTGTTCTCTGTTGCGTTATACGGTCGATTGTCCAATGGGCAGGATATTGCGTTTCCTGCTCCATTGTCAGATAGTATGGCTGCTGATGTAGCTTTTCAGACATGTTAGTTGCCGCTCATTTTGCAAAGTTGTTAGAGGCTGCAAAGAAAGAGTCATTAAATACATCCTTATCAACGATCCGTATGCCAGTGGTTTTAAATCCATTCATAGCATTGGATATCGACGCCCCTTTTGAATACGCGTCACGGAAGTGTGCTGTTATTTGAAATCAAAGAGAAGGAAAATTATCATTGATTCCTAAATTAAACCAGTTTCATTTTGGGATCTTGGATGTGGTTCAATATAAGCAACAGCGTATCGTGGAAACAAATAAAACAACATATCAAAAAATCTCTGCTTCAATATCTTATTATACACTGAAATGTAGCATATACCGCAGGTATTAAAATCTATATTGAATAATTACTCAACTTGCACTGCTTTGTGTAGAATTTTTAACACTCAAGCCGCCAAATTCCTTTACAACGTACAATATCTGAAAATGATCCACTAACTCTAGTATACTCAACGAAACACCACGATTTCCAGCAGGGATGCTTGTCTAGCTACGAAGAGCACATATTGGTTACACGATAGCAAATCCTTACAGTAGTTTTTAAAATAATAGCGTGATTCAGCGCAAGCTTCGGTTCAATTTAGATGCCTGTTCAACTCTATTTTGGTTAAATTGCTTGGATCAAACCAAGTCAATAGATTTTTAACTTTTGTTGAAAATTGATAACTGATTCGTTACAGCAAATATATTCTACGAGTCTCAAAAAGTCCGCATGCTCGGCACATTTTATCTTGGCAGATTATAGTACCCAATCAAATCTGGAAGTTTCACAGATAGATACTTTTTTAAACTTTCTTTCATCCGATCGACCAAATGACCTTACAGAAGTGAGTACATTATTTATACATTAACATAATGAAAACTTAATATAGTAATATAAGCAAGTAATATGTATAATATTGCAATTTAATTTTATTGTTATTGGCTGTGGATTTGGTGAAGGATTAGTATAGGTGGGAAGAGAGAGAGAGAGAGACAGAGAGAGAGACAGAGAGAGAAAGAGACAGAGAGAGAGACAGAGAGAGAGACAGAAGAGAGAGACAGAGAGAGACGGGAGGAGAGAGAGACAGAAGAGAGACAGAGAGAGACAGAGAGACAGAGAGACAGAGAGACAGAGAGAGACAGAGAGAGACAGAGAGAGAGACACAGAGAGAGAGACAGAACAAGAGAGAGACAAGAGAGAGAGAGCACAGAGAGAGACACAGAGAGAGACACAGAGAGAGACACAGAGAGAGAGCACAGAGAGAGAGAGCAGAGAGAGCACACACACACAGAGACACACACAAGAGAGACACACACAGAGACACAAAGAGCACACACACAGAGACACACACACAGAGACACACACACAGAGACACACACACAGAGACACACACACACAGACACACACACAGAGACACACACACAGAGACACACAACAGAGACACACACAGAGACACAAAAGAGACACACACAGAGACACACACACAGAGACACACACACGAGACACACACAGAGACACACACAGAGACACACACACAGAGACACACACAGAGACACACAAAAGAGACACACACACAGAGACACACACACAGAGCACACACAGAGAACACAGAGAGACACACACAGAGAAGACACACAGAGACACACACAGAGAACACACAGAGAGACACAAGAGAGACACAGAGAGAGACACAAGAGAGACACAAGAGAGACACAGAGAGAGACACAGAGAGAGACACAGAGAGAGACACAGAGAGAGACACAGAGAGAGACACAGAGAGCACACAGAGAGAGACACACAGAGAGAGACACACACAGAGAGACACACACACACAGAGACACACACACAGAGACACACACACACAGAGAGAGACACACACAGAGAGAGACACACACACAGAGAGAGACACACACAGAGAGAGACACACACACAGAGAGACACACACACAGAGCACACACACAGAGAGAGACACACAGAGAGAGAGACACACAGAGAGAGAGACACAGAGAGAGAGACACAGAGAGAGAGACACAGAGAGAGAGAGAGCAGAGAGAGACACAGAGAGAGAGACAAGAGAGAGACACAGAGAGAGAGCACACACACACACAGAGACACACACGCACAGAGACACACACACAGACACACACACACAGACACACACAGACACAGAGACACACACACACAGGCACACACAAACAGAGAGGAATAGGAAGAGAGAGCAGAGAGGGGATGTGGAACTCGGGACTGTAGAGGAGGGCGCAAGGTGTGAAGGTTGCAGCAGCAGCGGGGGGTGCGGCGCGGCGGCAGCGGTGGTGGCTGCGGCGGCGGCAGGAGCAGAGGCAGAGGCAGAGGCGGCCAACCGGGTGATTAATTGAGCGGGCGGTAATGGACGGTCGCGATTCGCAATAATGCGCGATGGAGATCGCGCCGCCGCCGCGCAGCGCAGCGCAGCGCAGGTGACGGTCGCTCCGCTGCGACGGCGCGCCGCGAATGTTCGCTCTCAGATATGCGGCGTTGAGCGGGCGCTTTCTCGCTCGCTGGCGCCCACCACGCCCGTAAAGAGCTTGCTCTCGGAACGCCGCGGAATTCCTCGGGACGGGAGAGCGCAGTTGCGCTAACAAAGGCAGGGCGCGAATTCCACGAAAAGTGATTTGGAGCGGGATGTGTCAAGAACAGGATTTAATGGAAATATTGGATTTGCGGTTTTTTTTGTACGTGTGGATTTCGACTCTCGGTTTATGGAATGATGAATCAATTGCGGAGAACGCACCTTCGTTTTTGATATCGATGATAAAATCTGGGCAGCTGGGAGGGTGAATATTAACCTTCGGGGATCAAAGAGAATTTGGGACAGTGGCGTTGCGCGAGGATGAACTGGCAAGCGGTGAATTTGGAGACTGATCTTACGAAATTAATTTCGATAATCATAGCCTGTTCATAAAATTTACCGGACCTGCCATACTTAACTCATAAAGCAAAAATAAATGGGGGACTTGATTGTGTTGCGATCGGTGCCTTGAAATAGCATACTCGCTACATGCAGAAACCTTACGTTTTCGGAACACAATTTCTATGAAAAGGGAGTTCCATTCCTATAATTATTATTTGGAAGGGTGGGGAAAATTGTGCTCCAGGGAAGGAAAATTGCCCTCCCAAACACCACGTACTTTTTTACTGTTTTTAAATCAAATAACATTTGTGCCCACAAAATATAAATGGATCATGGGAAGAAATACCACCTATTTTGGCCTCTCCATCTTTAAGCAAAATTTATTACATAATAATTAAATTTCCCGTAAAAATAATTTTGTCGCAAGATGTGTGCGCAGCAAACTTTATCATAAAGAATTATTACTATCTACATTCTTAAGAAAACGTATATTATTTCATTTTGTCCTGTTAATTTCATAGTGCAATGTCTTAATTCCGAAAGATTTATTCTTTTCCTACTGCCAAATGCACAACTGATACTTGATATTTTTGCTTATATAGTGTGTTGTACTGAACTAAAAACATAGATTTTGCGATGTAACAGCTGCAAAAAAATTGATTGATACAATTTCATTTCAATCCTTCTCTCTCAAAGTCATAATTCTTTCGGTATGTAATCCGTTCCCATTAAATCACAAATTTGTATGTCAATTTTTTATTGCTACATTTTACATGTTGATTTTTTGCAATGATTGTCATTAATAATATATAACGATTAATAGTTATTTACATAAATAATAATTTATATAACATTAGGAGCTGAATTTTAACGAAAGTATTAAAAAATGAAATGACTAAGAATGAAGCAAAATTGCGTAGGGCCTTAGTGGCCCTACATATACATTCGTGTATTTGACGGGTCTAGGCATCCTAGGGTTAAACAGAAGAGAATGATAAAATGGTGAGAACATGGCGGGAAAATTAAGCTTAGTTAATCGTACTACTTTCAATCGATAGTAATGGAGACGCATATGTGACCATTCAACTATTCGACATACGAATTCGCCGCCGCCACCGCCGCTGACGACACCAGCTTCTCCAGCTAGAGGGGTGTAGAGGAGGTAGGGGGGTCTCCTTACCGTCCGTTGTGACGTCACGGGGACAGGAGGGAGGCGAGAGACTTTTGTCGTTCGTCAGACGTCGTGGAGTGAGGTTATCTTGAGAAAAGAGGTATTTGTACTGTACATTTTGTTTATTCATTATAGATTGTGATCAGTGCTTCTATTGATAGAATGTACTGTGTTGGAAAGACACAGCTTCTTTTAAATTGAAACTATAAACATTCAATAGAGATGTTTAAAGAATACAGTGTAAAAAGCTTATGTCAGTGCTGATGTAAGAGTCACTACAATAGAGGCTATTGTTTATTTTGATAAGCAGATGCTGGCGCTTACAAACCGAGTTTTGTTTAATAGAGTTGACTTATTTACCCAATATTAGTAGTATATGACTTAGAGTAGGGATCACAGAATTTTGAAAATGTGCACACAATTCACTTTTCCCCATAGCACGTCATACGCAGTTTTTAACTGTTTTTTTGACGTAAAATAAAATAAAATAAATAAATAAATAAATAAATAAACAGGTGATCTGCAACGAAGTGTGCGCAGGCTTCCCAATTTCAAAGCTCGGGGTAGGGCAGTCTTGTTGGACGAATCGTGGTGCATACCATTTTCTTTCGAACAAAACAAGGTTATTACATAATGCTATTATATTTATTATGTTACTTTAATGTATTGCAAATTATGCATTGATTAAAATTAAGAATTGTTATGAGACATTCATATTTATGCTTCATCTTCGCTTGCATCATTCTCTTAAAGTGTACAAGACTAGATGATTTATCATGTTGCACTGATCATGAAGAAGCTTTAGTATGATATAAGAGTCAGAATGTGTTACATTTCTACATTTATTTCAGAACAACATCAACTGTCATGTCATTCTTTACTTTTTGAAGTCTGATTAGTGCTAATGTTCAATTCTTGTTTTAGTCATAAGAAAACTAGTAAATGAATAAAATGATTGTCTCCAGAACGAAACAAAGTTTTGTTTACATTTGAGGAAAACTTGTTGTTTTTTCTTGGGTTATTTTTTTGTTTTTTAGTATTGTACAATGTTTGTTCTTTTTGTTATGGGTGTTTATGGAATGACATTCTGTATCTTAGTAAATGCACAAGGAAACGTCCAATTATAAATGTTCTGTGACTACGACTTTGTGTTATATTTTTTTTAAATCTTCAAGAGGGAGAGCCCCGAATCCATGAACATTTCACACCCAACCTGAGTAAAAGGTCTAACATACTAATGGGAATGGAGAGCAAGGAACTAGAAAAAGGGTAAAACAATAGGAAAAGGATGTGAATATCATAATTGAGACAGTTTTATTCCTATCTGTTAAGTAAGGAGGTATGTCATTCAAACATTCTAATATTTTGCCAAATACAATTACGTGAGAGAAAAAGAAGGAAATTCTTCTGTCTAAAAAAATACCTGTTTATTGTAGCACTTAATAATCACAATGGTGCGTGTCGAACTCCGAATGAAACGTTTTTCGTGGAGCCTCCGCACTTTAATTATTTGGAGCTTGCACACAGAGATGAAAAAGGTTTACGAAATGCGGGCCTTTGTGAACAGACCCGCCATTAAGTAAATAATGTTTGGAAAACTGCGCACCCGTTTATAGCGTAACCACAGGATTCCATTACATTAATTCGGCTTCCATGAATATCGTTTTACGCTTTCTATTTAAGAGGTGAAAATAAGAAAGTACGTGCTGCTGTGGGAGTAACGCAGGGCCGGAGAGCATGCAAGTAGGGCAGGCGAGTCAGACAACGGAGAAATGGAATTGTACCCTGCTCCCTCTACCTTATCCCAGGTGTCAGCAAACTTTTTGAGGAATGCGCTACATCAAACATTTTAAAATTAAACACGAGCGTAGAATCTCATTAATAGAAAGTACTGTGTAATACAATAAATACGTAGATTTTGAAACGAAAAAATTCCTACACAATAAGGTCAATAATATATCTATTTTTTGAGTGAATTGCCAAATTTTCAGTCTTTACAAATAATCAAATATTACTGGTGCCATGACGTTGAAACTATTCTTGCTCACCTTCTGAGAAAGTAATACGTTTGTGTTTTATTCTCCTGATGTCTTCTTTAAGATTTTATTTCGATTCTTCTATTCATTCTAATTGGGTTGTATTAATTTATTTCTCCTTTTGAAATAGTTATCTTGGTTTGAAACTGCCATTACGTACTCGGAGATTATTTATATGTTGTTCACAAATTCAGATCATATTGTGATGCAGTTGAAAATTAACTACTTTGCCGGCTGCTTCAGAATAAAGACGTTAACTTTTAAGTTTCCACTGGGTACTTGGATGTTAATATGTTATTGTGGTGGTACTTAGATCATTCCCGCATCTCTGAAGACGAAGTCTTCGATTCTGTTTTTAGTTTTCCTTTCAACGTACATACGTAGTAAAAATAAAATATAATAATGCTACGGGAAAAATCAGCGATTTTTCGACGTAAAAACTCGTATTGTGGGAGTAAATACTTGGCTGTCCGGGAGACGCCGAGTCTTAGGCACAGGTGCTGACGTTTCGGGCGCCATTCTGCGACTTTCGTCAGGGAGAGATTCGTTTGAGGAAGGTCACAGAATGGCGGCGGAAACATCTGGACCTGTGCCTAGGACGCGGCGTCTCCCGGAAAGGCCGCGGAAGCCTACGCTCTCGTATTGTGGAATCTTGATATCGATAAAATGGAACCTTGTTCCTATCTGAAGTAAATTGTTTCCTGTAACACGTGCACTGTCAATCTATGATGTTTTAGGGCTTATTCTTATTCATGTTTGTTTGTTTTTCTCCAGATTTTGGTGCGAGGACGAACTGTTAACGTGCTGTAGACGTGCGTGTAACTTACCACTGTCGTTCACATGACAAATTGATATCATTGGTAAAGGTTCTAACTGCTATAAATCAACTCAGTCAGAAGTACCAATATAATCTAAAACGCGAAATTGCGTTTTAAACATTTGAATAATGTAACAATAACCAAGGAATTGCTAAAATTACTCTTAAATTAATGTCTTAGCTTTTCCGCTGAAATTTCAAATTTCGTACATTTGACCATGGTTATGAAATGACCACTCTCACATATAGTGCAAGTTTTGCAGAACAAATGCAGCAATAGTATAATCATACACCTTTCACACGTAACTCGGTCATCTTTCAAATGTAATATACGGATTCTAAATTCGGTTGTCCGAACAGTTAATATTGTTGATAGCCACGTGTATTTAATACGAAGCCCGAGCATATTAAACCTCATACCTCCGTGCAATTCCCGTCTCATTTGGGAACCCGTAACCCACTATGTTCTGTTCCGCGTCGCTTCCGGACACGCCCCCTTCCCCACTCCGTCGCGACCCTACCGCCTGGCGCGGGGTGCGGGGTGGGAGGAGCGAGGCGTCCCAAAGGGCGAGGGCCGCGCCCTGCAGGGCACTCCACGCTGGAACAGGCAGCGCGTTTGCCCCGCGCGGTCGAAGGGGACTCTAAATCCCAATAAACACAACTCCCAAATTTAAACAAACGATCTTTCTTAATGCAAGGACGCTATGGCGCCAGGAGGGGAAAAAACTATATGGTGTGTCTGTTCCTCCGCCCCCGCAATAGTCGGGAGGTTTTGAACTGGTGGGTAGAAGGAGAAAATAAATTCTTCGTGGAGTGAAGACCATGTTGTAATTACCTTCCTACCGACGAGGTTGTTATTGAGGACGGTTTCTTTCCAATGACACCTTCATCTCCCGATGGTCCGATTTGCGCGCTCTTACGTCACAGCTGAAAGGTGAATAGTGAAATGGTGAAACCTTTCTTTGGCGGTCCCGTTTCTGGAGTAAAATGGCCATTCATTCAGGTGGCTTCGTAATGGAGATTATAAAAATGTGGTGAGCAGACACAAGTCTAATTATTCTATTGGTAATGAAGTTAGTTATTATTTAAGTACTGCTTATATGAAAACCCTTTTTTAATTTCACTTCTGTTTCACGTTTTCGCGTCAACTTGTTTTCAAATACACACATTCTAATAGTCTACAGTCTATCTCTTTATTCTATATTTTCTTTCTTTCTTTTTTTCTACTCCGAGACTAAATTCTCATTTATACTCGAAGCTGAAGAATCTTCAGAGCATGCACGCAAAATGTCTACGGTTATTTGAGTCAAAATATTTTTTCCGCAAGTTAGCGGAATATCTAAACATCACTGATCTAAGAAATCTGACAATGCATCCCTTGGCATGAATATATTGCATAAGCTGTCACTCCTCCGGTCTTCTGCTTCTTGTATTACGGTTCAAAATCGCAAAATTGTCTGGAAGTTGTGACTATTTAACACAGGTTTATCTCGGAAATGTAGCTGGTCACTGATAATGTGGTCATGTGATTGCATGAAAGATGGGATACGTACGTGTCTTACCAAAAAATCAGTAGTTTTCACAAACAGTTGACCAATGTTGGAGGCGACCGCCCTTCATTGAGATGGCTTTTGAATATGTTTCCTGTTCTGAGATCGGAACAATGAACGGGGATCGGAACGAAGGGGAGACAGCTGAAAGAAGGAATACTACATGCGATGATGCCCACTGAATGCCGTGGCCACCTTCGATACACCCTTCCTTGTGCTGCAGGGTCCCGCCTGCAACCGGGAGAGGTGACTCAGTGCATCAACTAATGTCACTGCAGTGCCTCTGTCCGAGTCCTAGGTTCGAGTCCCGACGGCGGCAGGATTTTCGACACTAGCTTTTCAGCTATGTCGAATTCAGACGCTGTCTGGAGGAGAAATTCTTGCGGCCGGCTGCTCTGATCGGTAGTTGTCCCTGGTTTCTCCGATCGGAACCCGAAACGGAGCACGGACTGCGCGCGATCATTCCTTCCTCTTCCATGTCCTATCCTCTGACATCAGTCGGAGCCACATCACTTTAGAAAAGCATTCACTTTAGAAAAGCATTCACTACACTTACGGTACTAAAGACCTCAGTAGTTGACGCACCCGAGATCACTGACAATGAATCAATCGACCCCTGCAGCCGCTTAGTACTGCCTGACCCTCCGTGGCTTCTGAATAACTGTGTACTTAGGCTTATTGGTTTATTTATTTATTTATTTATTTATTTATTTATTTATTTGCGTCAAAAAACAGTTAAAAACTGCGTATGACGTGCTATGGGGAAAAGTGAATTGTGTGCACATTTTCAAAATTCTGCGATCTCTACACCAAGTCATATACTACTTAAATTTTGAATTTTAAAAGGAAAAAAACAAAAATCATTTTAAAAATTTTTTTTAAAAAAACCCATGTAATAAAATCTATTTTCAAGGATAAATAAGCAATAAATTTTGGCTCTTATTACTTCCTGCCGCGACAACATGGAAACGATAATTCATGTAATAAAATCTATTTTCAAGGATAAATAAGCAATAAATTTTGGCTCTTATTACTTCCTGCCGCGACAACATGGAAACGATAATTTGAATAATTGTATTTCCCACTGAATTCTAGAAGACGTGCACAGAAATGAAGTTACATTTATGTCCAGAAGAAAACAAGGGGCCATCTCAGCATTTGCTCAATGGATCAGGGAAACTGGACGAAAAACCTGATCGAGATGGGGGTCATTGACCCGGAAGCTGTAGTACAATAGTTGTTACAGGTTGTTTATACTCATTTATACAGTCCAAATGGTAAATAATGCATTATGTATCGTTGTTAAAATTAATGTTCCTTTTCTTGTTATGCTCAGTATAGTCTCTAATTGTATAGAAACAGTTATGCAGCAGAAACGATTTCACTTGGGATTTAAACTTTTCTATTGAATTTAATCGTTTAATGTCATCTGGCAAAGTGTTGTAAAATAATGTACATGTATTTTATGTGAATTTTTTGTAATGAGTTGTTGATACTGTCACCTGATGAATATGATTTCTACGTCGAGTGTTATAGTAATAGACTTCGGTATTTTCTGAAAATATATTCCCGCCCTTGAGCAAGTCATTTTTTACAAAAACCACTGATTCGTAAATAAAAAGACACGGTAATGGTAAAATTCCTAGATTAATGAAGAGAGGCTTACATGAATCACGTGGGTGGGATTTGGTTATTATTCGTACAATTCGTTTTTGTAATCTAAAAGTCTGGGAGCTATAAGATGTATTTCCCAGAATATTATGCCATATCTCAGGCGGGAATGAACATTCGCGAAGTATACACAACGAGCAGTATGAAGGCTGACTGAATTTGTAAGAATTCTGAACGCGTAGCATAATGAACTTAATTTTGTGTTCAATTCATTTAAATGGACGTTCCATTTAAGGTTTGACTGAATTGAGAGACCTAAAAATTTTGTTACCTTAACATCAGTCAATGGTACACTGTTCATTTTCAATGGAGCACAGAATTGTTTATTTGAAATAGAAAACTGCATTAAAACCGTTTTCTTTTCGTTTACTATTAATTTGTTATTTCGGAACCAATTTGAAACATCTGATATTGTACTATTTACGGTTTCTTTATTGCAAAGGATGTTCGTATCATCCGCAAAGAGAACCGTTCTTCCGTTTCGAATCGTCGAGGGCATATCGTTTACGTAAAGTAGGAACAGAGTAGGGCCTAAAATCGATCCTTGAGGAACTCCACATGCAACGGGCAAAGAGTCGGAAAGGTGCGTACGTAATGTTCCATCATTCCAGTAAGGTATTTCAACTCTCTGAGATCGTTGTTTAAGGTACGAACATAACCAATCTAGAGCAATACCACGAATTCCATATGAAGGTAATTTGGAAAGTAAAATGTCATGATCAATGACGTCAAAAGCTTTTGAGAGATCTAAAAATAATCCAATAGGTGCCTCGTTTTGATCCAATGATGAGGCGACATCTTTAAGAAAAGAAAATATAGCTGTTTCCGTTGATTTTGATTTTCTAAATCCATGTTGGCAATCTGAAAGCGTCGTGTTTAGTGAGAAAGGTTTCCATTCGTACGTAAAAAGTTTTCTAATATTTTTGAAAAACTGATAGAAGAGAAATGGGCCGATAATTTTGAATTTCATGTTTGTTGCCTTTTTTGAAAAGCGGCTTAATTTTAGCTGTTTTGAAAATATCTGGAAACGTTCCAGTGCATAAAGATGCATTAAATATGTGAGTTAACGGTTCAGTTCGTTGTGCGAAAACTACAGCTAGGACGGGCTTTTTTCATATTCACCAGTTCAGAATCGCCCTTGTAGCAAATATGTTCGAATGAAATCGCGGGTTGAGGGCGTCTAATGAACTATTATTATATTTAGGTATTCCGTTTGACATACTGCTGCTGTATTCTATTCAATTATTTAGCACTAGATTACAAAGGGGACCTGTACCAAGCATTATTACAAAGGTGTAGTCTGACATACTGCTTTGGATAAAAAGAAAGGAAAACTCTTTTTACAATGAAACAGTAAATTTAATGGATTGAACGTGTGTGATACGGAGATAAAAAATACATTTTAAAGGTGTTTTTTGTAGATACACCTAAATGACTTGTCTCTCGCAGCAGACACTTGCTTGGTGCTGTCCACCCATGGCTTTTGAGGAGCTTCCGCAGAAGTACCTCGTGATGCGACCTTTGTTACGATCGCCATCTTTTCATTATGATAGCTAATGTTCAGAACAGAATTTAAATGCTACAAGACAAGAAATTTGTATTCATTATTTTGAATATTAGCCAATATAGTGCCAGAATTATCACTGGCGTATTTGCAAAGGCGTAGTCTATTGGATGACACTTGTTAAAATGGCGTATACCGGAATTAGGCGCACGTACATTACGCGTGTTTCACTGGCTAGCCACACAATGAAGGTACACAACCTGAGAGTTTGAGAAACGGCGAGTGAGGGGAAAGGGGTGGGGGAAGCTTTCGGCACCAGTTGCGCGTCTGATAGACGACGTCTTTGTAATCTAGGGTTAAGGGAGATTAATTTTCATTGTTTTAAATAAATAATTGGACAGAAGAAAACTACCTCCAAATCAATGAAAGCAAGACAGCACAGATGACCTTCCGAAAAGGATGCAAATTTGCAGCAAGTGAGAAAATAAAATTCAAGAACAAACATCTCGAAATCGCTCAATATTATAGATATTTAGAAATAACACTTCAGACAACAGGAAGCTCATTCAAAATTCACATCGGAGAAAAAGTAGCAAGGGCGATAGATCCATGTACTCAATAAAAATATCTACAGACTATCTCTAGAATCAGCAATCAAAATATTTCATGCAGTCATTATCCCTATCATAACCTACGGAATAAATTAATATGGTGAAAACTATCAATGGCTGATTCCATAGGAAAAACTAAGGCAAGGTACCTGAAGAGAGTTCTGTATCATCCAAAGAACCCAAAATCAATATTACTCTATGAACTGACAAGAGAACCATTCTACATTGAGGACTTGAGATACCAATTACTACTACAATCCACCAGGCAAAGTACACAAATGCTAGAAGGGAAAAAAAGAAGAGAAAAATACGGCCAGGATTCTACCCAAGAGACGGAAAGAAATGGATGGAAACATCGGTAATTAAGACACGTGATCACAAGACTGGCGGCTCACGGATTTCATCACAAAATCTGCGCAACCACACATCACCACGAAGTGTAAGAAGACTGCATGTGCTCTCAGTGTGGTGAACAGTGTGAAAGATATCATAATGCTAATCAGATGTCAAATATACTAGAAAAGAAATAAAACAAGAACAGAATATAGCAAAGAACCTTAATTAAATGTTTATGCACTTTCATGGGCACTCCATTATTTATTTATAAATAAATTGTGTTTTGTTGATGTTCAAGACACCCCTGTGCAATTTGACTGTTAACATGCTCCGAACACTGAATTCCGACGAGATATTTTTCCAAAAACCGATTGAATTTGTTAGGCATACAGAGATTTCGTGTGTGATTTAAAAAGTGAGACTCCCCGCAAAGACATTCAGTTACTCTCATTTCTTTTGACTATTAAATGTATTTAGAAACGCAACTAATATTATTTCAGTTTTAAAAAGATTTCGAATCGTGTTTAAAATTAACGACGTTTTTCTGTTTCGTACACTCATGGCAAATATCAAACGTTTATTATGGTGTCCGACATTCAGTAAATAATTGTATTGAAGAGGATATTGCATTTCAAAATGTAATAAAGGATGGGGAGGTTAAAATCAATATTTTTGTGAAACGCTTTGCATTATTTGCGTGCCGCTGTTTTATTCCTGAATATTCTCTCTACACATTCTGGTCGTCAGCGTATCTGACGCACCGGAACGCGTCACTAACTGTAGCGTGAAGAATTTCTAGCTAACACTTCCTTGTTCGACTATTAATAATGCATTACGTATTTAAAATATGCATTAATGACTTTCTATAGCAATGGGATAAGGTAAATGTGTCTTTGCTAAGAGAATGAAGCCGATCCACTCAGCACAGAAGCTGTAAATAAATATCTACGCGCGTTTGCCATACGATATCCCGCTCATGTGCGTTTCTTTTGTTTTACGATGCGGAATTGCAAAATAAATAAGTTGTGATTGGTGTATGCTCTGTACTGCGTATATACTCCGTAGTGTATGTAGTTTACGATAAAGTAAAGAGTGAATTTTCTGGTTGTCTAGAAGCCAAGATAGCCGGCAAATACTTCCGACGAGACCTTGAAAGTGTGGCAGGACAAAAAAGGAAGTTATACATACATTTTGCGTACGTACACGTACATACAATTTGCTTGAAATAGAGTTTACATGATACAAACAGTTTGCAATATAACTGTTACAATTAGGTCCACGAGAACGGCATATTAGTGTGAAAAATATCCGAGAAGATATAAACGGGTGGAGCAACATTTTCTTTCTATTGTTTCCTAAAACCCCAATTAAGAGATAATTTGATTGCCACAGAAAATTAAAAAGTATTTTCGAATTACAGAAGTTCGTAGATATGAAATAATGAACGCGTAATTAATTAGGATTTGAAAAGTACTACATTTTTGTGAATTAAGTCTCTAAGTTCTGAAAGTTGAAATGATGAACATACTAGATGTCCTGTGGAAACGAGGTTACTTCGTGCTCCCCCCTCCCTCTCTCTCTTTCCCTCTTCCCCTCCCTCCCTCTCTCTGTCTTATTCTTGAGAGAGGATCGAAAGTTCTAATCAATAAATGTGCCAAACTCTAGCCGGGCCAGGGTCATTGCTAAGATGCTGCGGAGAGATTTTATAACTCGGCGTCAGCGTTCGCATTGCTAATCTGGTTGGGGCGGCGCGTCAAGGGCGGCGGTTGAACGCGAGGTTTGGAGCGTCAACGAGAACAGAAAGCACAGCGCCTCGGTGCCGCTGCCGCCACCGCCAGAGCCGTGGGCGCGCGGCGCGGCGCGGCGCGGCGCGGCATGGCGCGGCGCCGGCTTATCTCCGTGCACTCGGCGCCTTCCGGACCGCGCGAAATGCCGAGATGCAGGCGCCGCTGGCGATGGCGGCAGAAGGCGTGGCAACGACTGCGCGCTTCCGTGCCATTCGGAAGGTCGGGGCGGGGAATATTTCGCGAACGAGCGAAAGTCAATTGGAGGCAGCGAACGAGGAGAAACCCGGCGCTCGAGGTGGGAAAAGAGGAAGCGGACGATGAAGAAAAAAGAGGAGGAAGAGGACGATGAAAAAATAGGAGAAAGAAGAGCATAGTGAAGAAAAAATAGGAGAAAGAAGAGCACAGTGAAGAAAAATAGGAGAAAGAAGAACACAGTGAAGAAAAATAGGAGAAAGAAGAGCACAGGAAGAAAAATAGGAGAAAGAAGAGCACAGTGAAGAAAAAAGAGGAGGAGGAGGAACAGGACGATGCGGTGAGGTCGGACTGCGGCGCTGCAGGGCAAAGCAGGTCACGAACGACGCTATACGAAAGTATCTGCAAGTGAAGGATAATGGAGAAGAGGCGCTGCGTGTCTGCGGAGGCTCTCGCTCGCCAGGGGGCGGCGTTGGCAGTGGCAGTGGCCGGAACGGTGGGGGTGGGGGGTGGAGCGGGAGGAGGGACGGGGCGGGGGCGGGGGCGGCCCGGATCCCAGTCGTTCGATACAGCCCGACGCCGCCGACGCCGCCGACGCCGCCGCTGCCGTCGACGTCGCCGCCGCTGCTGCGCTATCGGGTTCGCTCCGGCGGTGGCAAGTCGACGCAGGTCGTTGCGGCCACCAACAACGAAGGTCGCATGGCATGCTAATAGACGTTCATCCACGGCCTTGCTCTCTTCGGCATCCTCATACCTATCGGGGCTTTTAATGTTGACGATTTCTCTCTTCTGACCCTCCACGCGGTCATCACGGTGCTCGTCGTCGACGTCTTAATAGTTCTTACGGAGGCATGTGCTTCTTCAATCTCGTGAACGTTTTTCTTTTTGTGACATCAAGACGATGTCAATGCTTACATTCTTCTTTCACTCTTTTTTATTTTGTTTCCTCCTACAAGTGTGCTAGTAACTCTCTTCATATTAATTCCTTCAATTTTTTCTTTTTTCTATATTTTCCATTCGTGCGATCGTTTTTAGTCGTACATTTATTGGCCCGTTAAATTTTAAGGAATTGAGCTGCCATTTTTTAATTTTTTTATGTGTTACTTTGTGACTTCTTATTCTTAATGTAACTTCATCTGTGATAGTTTTGGAAGTTGTTTGTTTCCCGTTGTGCTATTAGTACTTGTCTTTCCTATCCCCAGAAATGTTACCAAGCTCGCTGAGAGCAGTTAGTTGAAAATGAGCGTGTCAGCAAGAAGCTATATTTTGAAAATTAACGGTAGATAAAATGGAAATAATATGGCGATAAGCAATACTAAATGAGAAATACACTTTTAACTGTATGCCACTCTCTAAAGAGCACACACACAATGGTGAAATAAATGCCCCTATGTAGACTCTCTGAGCTATTTTCTATCACTTCACTCAAAGCACATCCAATGCACGGATGTCCTTCGCTGATGCATTTGCTGGCGTCCCGGCCCCTTTAATATTATCCATATTCTTAAAAGGGCAAGAACTCACTGGAGAGACTTAAGTGTCGATAGAGTTGTCAGAATTGGTACGATTTAACTGCTACACTACAATTTTTACGTGCTTGAAGGAGTTTGAAGCCCACACAGATTGACCTAAATGATATTTGTGGCTGCTTTTCCCCCTTTTGCTCCACGAACCGTATGAACCGATCAGTTTTAATTGATTTGTTGCCACGTTTTCTGTTACGGCATCACTTGTGCAATGGCGCTATTTCATATTGTCCCTACTTAGACAATTCCCCGGTTTCCATCTTGCGGTTGGGTGGAGATCGTAAATAGCTAATCATATCACGAGCATGCTGGCAATATGATATACTGGGGGAATCGATCCAAAATATAATACAATGCATTAAAAATTACTTGAAAGGACATTAGTTTGGGGGCATTCAATGAAAGGTGTTTTATTTGGTGAACACGTCAAAGCGCTATGTTTGGCCCGACCTTGGTGTCAGTGTACAAATCGGGTTCGCTGTTGTTGTTGTTTGTTTTGTTGGTTTTTTGGTCTCGTTTCCCTATATTTTTACAACACTACTATTTTGAAGTTAATCGCATCCTTAACTCTTACTCAAAACTCATTGCCCATGCACGGTAAAGACGTCAGGCAGAAACTGAAATTCATAATTAAGTTTCGTAGATTTGAGATCTTGGTTCATGTTCAAGTGTGTATTCGACACCGCTTAAATCGCCGAGAATTAAAAATGCTTCGACGAAAATTCTATAAAAGAGTTGTTCTGACCTGACCATTCTGTGGTTTCCTCTGATCAATGCCTGACGAATTCCGGAGTTGTGCCTTACCCAACGGGCTGCAAACGGCTCGCGATCTTTCCTTCTCGATGCTTCCCCGCCCTCATTATAGGAACTACATTTCAACTTTAAACGTTGTTACATTTGGAGCTCTCCGTCTCATAAAGATGTCTTGAATGTCGACGTATTGAGAGTATTTTTATGTTACATGAAAGTTGGAATTGGAGTGTAGCGCCAAAGTACGAATTAAATATTCAAATAAAAGACAAGTACATGGAATAATTAATCTTTATTTCAAATATCAGTATATAACCTTTTTGGCCATGCTTGGAATGAATGCATGTGATGGACGGGTGATGGGTGATGATGTTGATATATGATATATGATGAATGAATGATGTTGAAAGAAAGAGAAGCAGGGAAAACAAGAGACCTGTCGCGAACCCGCATTGTCCTCCCCAAACTGCACATGGATCGATCAAAATCTGATCCCTCAGTACCTGCAGGTGATAGGTGAGAGGTCTGACACCACGGGTCGACTCGCAGTTGCATAGAATAATATTGAAGTGTGCAAATTCTGGAAGCGTGAACATTTGGAGACTCGAAACTATGAGAGGTCACCTCCGCTAACATCTGCCCATCTGCTGTGCTTGCCCGTCGCCTGCAACGTTACCGGCCCGCAGCGCTTGCGTCGTTCCGTCTTTCCACCCACATCGCCCGCAGCGTTGGCGGCGTCCCTTCAGATCCCTTCAGTTCTCTACGAGCCCGCAGCCTCCGCCGCCGCCGCCGGCGACCACATCGCCCCCGGAGGCTCAGAATGTCACGGGGATTTCCTCGTCGCCTCAGATCCCTTCATTCCGACAAACCTACACGCTCCCTCGGTGTCGCTCCCGTTATCTCGTCACCTTGTCCATTTGTGTTATTTGCAGGTTGACTCCGCACTTGCCTGCGAAATAGGATGCGACTCATATGGGCGTGAGATAGTTCTTTTAGATTTATGGTCACTATATTTCAATGTTGTTGTTTTTTGGTATCGCGGTTTTTGGTGCTTTTTTAAAATTTATTTCCTAAAAACAAGAAGTATTAGTTTCAGCTTACAAAACAGAGAAAAGTTGTTATGCGAATTGACGGGATTTTTGAGAGCACAAAGTGGCATAAGTGCATTTTGGCAAAGTTTGGGTTAGGAGTAAGACTAAATTTAAAGCTCCATTTTATGTCCTGTATAAAAGGTAATCAAACTGATCAGTTACTGCGTTTTAGCAGTGAAAAGAAAATGCCTTCCTAGCATTATCTACAGTCAATTAACATTGAACTCAATTTTATCAGTACCACATTAACCGTACTTATATGCTTTATGCTCCAAGCCCTTCAAATTATATATTTTTGTCAGTGATCACCCTAGTTTTTGAAAAGTCTCCCATGAATTCCTTCGCATGTGGATTATTCTAATGACAACTTCATCTGGATTGATTAAAGTAACGATTTCGTCAGGATTTTACGTTTTGAATGACCATATATGCTATTTTGGACATTAATATCATGTTCGTGCGATCGATTTTCTCACTGGATGTTGGAAATTTCTGACATAAACAATGCATTTTTGTTAGGTCAAATAAAGGTGTAGGTACCATATCATAAATTTGTGGCATGTAAATAAATTTTACAACTGCAATACTGGTCTTCATTGCCTGCGAATCCAAAATGAAGAGAGCAAGAACAATAAAAGAAGTGGTGGCCTGGTTTTTACAAACATATTAGTGGAGATATCTGTTTGCTTCACTTAAGTGTAAAATCACACTTAGAATAAATTTTTAAGTAGATGCGACGTTTGTCTCGTATTCTGGCTGTCTGTGTAGCCCGCGTACGGGCTATGGCCTATCAGCTGCGTCCCGGCCTTGCGGTCATCGCTTAGGGGGTATGTGTGGTTAGCATGAAGACATCCCCACTCCATATTCTGGTTTTCTCAACCTGGGAAGTGAGTTTTTCATCGTCACACAGAAATGCACGCCTTATAATTTTGCCCGGTCGGGAATCGAACCCTCGGTCGTGTCATGGAAAGCGAGCACGCAGACCAATTAACTACACCGCGAGGGCGTCTCGTATTCTACTTTGCGAAATAATAGTATTTTCTTTACCAGGCAAGATAATTTCTTCCTCGTAACGCCTCGTATCCGTCGCGTCACTTTTGCCCCCTCCGTGCGAAAGTTCACAGTGAAGCGTGAGTAAGAACACGATCTTCAGTCTGCGGGATAAAAACATTAAAGAAGGGGCGTCGCTGTGTGCCCCCGAGCTGGAAGGGGTGGGAGGGTGCGAGCGGTGCGATTGAAGCGGTTACCCCCCTCTCACCCCCCCGATGCTGCGGTGGGTGTAAGTTTGCCTTTCTCCCTTCCACAAAAAACAGAAGATGAGAAATGTCTGCGCCGTTGTCATTTGTTATGATAGCCCTGGCGCGGAGACATTTCGTGTGATGAACGGCACGATCGGTTTTTTTGTGCGTGGGTGGGGATGTTGGCGGGGGTGCGAGGAGGTGGCGGGTAGGGGGTGGTGCAGGCTGGGTTGGGGGAGTGTCGAGGCCACGCCAGCCGGCGGACTCGCGCGCGGATGCCCTTGGTTCCTATCCGAACAGTGCAAGCATTGGCAGGCGCGGGTTTCGAAACTATTTCCAGATACTAGATGACTGGAAAACATAATGACGTAAACATTCACAGGTACTCCATGTTTTTTGTTTTACGTTAAAAACTGTGTATGGCGTGCTGTGGGGAGAAATGTATTCTGTGAACTATTTCTTATTCCTGAGATCCCTACCCTAATATGCGCAGTCACATGTGGTAATCGTTAAAACTTTTTCATTGAATAGTACTTGCGTCCTTTCATTGTAAAATGAAATAGAAGATATTTAATCCGCCGATGATTGAGTCCATAAGTTTTTTTTCTCTATAAGCCTAGTCAAGTTTACACTTATATTTTCCTTTCCATTATATCCACTTCAGTTTCTCGTCTTGAATCCTATGAAAAGGTGGGTCGTAGCTGAAAATGAATGTTTCAATACACTGAAAAGTTGGACGATCGCTGTGTAGTTAAAATTTCATTCGCATAAATACATAATTTCAAAATCATACAAATTTTAAGGGACTACAGTCTGGACTACAACTCCCTGTAATCCATAAATCCAAAAATATAGGTTTTTACTGAGTGCAACGAAATATCAATGAACGACCTCCGTAGTTATTGTCACGGTAAGTACCATCCAATGGGACTCATGGTGCGACTTGTTGGCAAAGCAGGGAGTGTTCGTCAGGTATACAGAATATGAAAATCCCGAAAGGGGCCATCCATAAATTACGTGAGGCAATTTTGGCTATTATTCGACTCCCCCTCCCCCTTGGTGAGATATCATGAGATTTCGCTCGACCCCCTCCCCATTCTAATCTCTCGTAATTTTTTTTAAATGTGTATTTTTAATGTAAATACGTTAATGTTTGATTCATTGCATTGGGATTTATTTAAAACCATAATTTGCTTAATTATATTTATTTAAGACTAAATTTTATCAAAAGTTCGGTTCCTTTTACCAAACGCTTGGTAATTTTTTTCTTGAATATTTCTGTAAAAATACAGGGAATGAGATTTATCTAATTAATGATAAAAGTTTGGTAATTTTTATAGATTATTTTTCTCAGTATGCTATGTTACTTATTTTAGCATTCACATAACCGCATAAAAATATTGTGCAAGATGTAGCCACATTTTAGTATAGAAACGTGTTTTACTTAACTTGTCTCAGTTTTCTGGCCATGTAGCAGTGTTTTCAGGAAACAAACGTGATATTTGCTAAGACCCCCACGTAAGATTAGGTGAGATTCGCTTGACCCCGTCCCCCCTAAAGGCCCCACGTAATTTATGTATGGCCCCAAACCTCTGTCTTTTAAAAAAAAATCGTAATGTTTGTACACAGACAGACAGTTGCAAATCGTATCACAAAGGAAATGATCTAGTTTTGTAGATTTCCCCATTTTCAGTTTTTCTAATTGTGTGTCAAAACTTTACGAAACTAAAGATTATATCTGTTGGATTGAAAAATTACTGTTGACCAGTGTTAACAACGCTCTTTGCTTTAGGAAGAGTGCGTGATTATACCAACATATATGTTTAATATTTATTTCAATTATTTCTGCTGGAGTTTTCAACCAGTATCTGTGCGTAAGTTTGTCAAAAGTTACATGCAGCGAATAAGTGGATAAATAAAATTATATAATTAACCATGCCATCAAAATGCTGGCTGGCTACGAAAGTTGCCTGCTCGAAATGACTGGAGAAGAGATGTTAAACAATAGATTCCCTACTTCCACACCGGCAAAGGTGGCTCAGGGCATCAATCATTAGACTTCCGAGACGAATCACCTTAGCAGTTAACGCTCCCGGAATCACTAATTAGTGAATCGGTCAATCAACGTACCTCCGTGTACCGTCATTCATATACGCAACGAGCGCGCACACATTCACAAATTCACAAACGCACACTCGCACATACTTTTTCCAATACGTTCCTCCCTCGCGTATCCCGCGGCCGCGCAACGAAGCGCTCTAGATCTTCGCAACTTCCGCTCGCTTGGCCGAGAGCGTGCCTCCCATTTGTCGGCGGGAGTTGCGCGCTCACAGGACTTTCGTAAACACATTTGACCGCTTCTGTGCTGGGCGCTTTGATGCTCGTTATTTTCTTTGATCTTAAAATCGAATGTGAGAGCTACATGTGAAAGATCCCTTATAAACAGAAGCTTACGATTGACTGAGATCATGTAATTTATCACATGGTTACATTTGGTTTATTATCTTACGCCTTTGATGAGAGATGTTTAGTGTTAAACCGTGGCCGGTGGCGCTTTCTCCCTAGAGTGTGGAGACAATTAAGTAAAACGGTTAATATACGGTTAATTTTTGTTTATGCATTCTTAAAAAGTAATAACATTGTTCAAAATATATCGAAGTCAGAAATGGGGTTTATAACGTAGAATATAGTCAATTTGTTCCACAATAGTTCGTGGCCCAGGTATAGAATTCAGGAAAAAACAGAATTTAATTGTACAATACAAACAAATCAATTTACAATAATTACTACACAGTGTTCCGTGCATGGGCATTCACAAACAGATACTTTCCCTCACCTGTGCATAAACATGTACAATTTAAGGCGTATATAGTTGAAACAAAAATGTAGTTAATCTGTTATTTTTTATATTAATCGAAACTAATTGCTAGACTCTTGACATTGTAAACACAGAAACTAATACTCTGTTCCACATCTCCAGAATTTTCCAGTTTACTTCATAATTCAAAAACGTTTATTAATTGAAAATTGAGGCCTTCACAGCGGGAAAGAAATAAACACGTTTATTGTTACTTCCGTCAACAATCAAAACAGTTTGACGAATTTCATGTCCCGGGAGAATCACGATTAAAACAGCAAATAATCCTTTTGTCCGAATGCCCTACAATCAACTTTTTCCCATGAAAAAATACAAAATGTCCGTGCTTGTAACTTTTTTCAGCAAAGCACTCCGTTCGTATGTTGAAAATGGCTCGTCCTCAGCGTTACCCCTATATTTGAATTTTTTTTAAATGTGTTGTTTTCTCTTATTGATTTGACAATAGCTAATAAGCTAATAGACACTTTGAACACTTGGTTACGCACTTTTCTTTTGAATTGTTCTTCCTTTTTAACACTTAATACTGTTAATAATAAAACTCTCGTTGAAATGCGATTGCAAAAACACCATGCAGAATTTAAAAAACATTCTAAATGTATACAAATATTCTTCAACGTTTATTATGCGTTTCTCAATCCATTATCTACGACGCTAATATCGCATTGGTGACCAACATGTTCACAAAGTTATGTCATGGTTGTAGCGACCCGTTGTCAGACCATTCTCTTCTCACCTCTGTTTTTTAAATGTGTTGTCTTCCTGTTCAACATACATACATTGTTTTAGGGTTGTGAATAGAATAGAATTTGGTTTACTTCTTAACTGTGGGTGCCCTGGATGGGTGCGTTAAATGTTTTTGGTTTATTTTATTAATTTTAATTTTTTTGAAAGTAAATTGAAACTACAGAGATTGTTCCTACATGTTGATATGATTATTTGACGGAGGACATATCATTTGAGGTCGATTTTCTGCTATTTTATGGTGCTCTGAATCTGTTTATAGGGAAGCGTGAGTTTATACGTAGGTTCAATTCCGCTATGCGCCGAAGGTTGGAGGCGCTGGGAGATGTGGGGAGTGATGAAAAAATCCTTTGGACAGTTTGCTAATGTGTTCTTTCATTGTAGGAATTTGCAGTTCGTGGTGGATTCGCTTGTTCGAAATGAACCATGGGGGCTTTAATGATAATTCTTAGTGCTTTATTTTGTATAGTTTGCAGAAATGTTATATTAAATTTGGCTGCATTTCACCGTATCGGGCATGTGTACGTCATTGTGTGCATGTGGGCATGTAATAGGCATGTGTACGTCGTAGTGCATATCTCACCTCTGTGTATCGCAGTTCAAATTCCGGTCACAAAATTTGGAAATTATGGAAGGATCGCGAATGGATTTTCGGGGTTCTCTCGTTTCTCTTGCCTCTCATTGTTCCGTCATCAGATCTTCTTATCAGTTATTGATGGTTGATAGATTGATTATTTCGTTTTTCCGTGGACGTCACACCTCTATGCCAGTTTTTCCTGTAAGTGTAGGACATGTTTTAATCACTGGAGTAATTCTTCCACCGTTGGATGTTGAGGGGTTTACAGATCCAGGTATCCGTACCAGTAGGGCTCCGTACCAGCAGCTCAAACTAGAAGTCTCCCTACAAATGTGAAAGTGTAGTGCATGTCAGTCCAAGTAAGGGATGAGGATGTGACAAGGAAGAGGAATCGAGATCCGGCGCCGACTTAAGCGTCGACTAACGCGGTTTACCCATCCAGATATCTCCCACCAGCAGGCACCGCCTCAGCCGGGCAAACTCTAAGTGTCATACTAATCTCCCTACATGTGTGGAACTGTAGTGCATGTAAGTGAAAATGAGCAATGAGAACGTGCCAAGGAAGAGGGAAAAGAGATCGCGCGCGTTCCGTGGCCCGTTTGTTAGAATACTACTCCAGAATTTCTCTGGTATTGATCGGAGAAACCACGAAAAACTACCGATCATAGTAGCTTGCCACCAGATTTCTCCACCAGATGATGGCTAATCTTGGCCTAGCTAACGGTGTCGAAAATCCTGCCACTGTCGGGACTCGAACCCTAGAAACTCCCGGACGCTAGTGATATCAGTTCATGCTCTGAACCACCGCGACCGGTATCACCCATTCATCAAAACCACTATTTCAGATATGTCCGAACAGGCTACGGTCCCTTGGCCGCAAGGCCGGGACGCCGCTGGTAGGCCTTAGCTCGTAAAGAGCTGTCGTGACCAGGTGCATACATACATACATACATACATACATATTTATATATATATATATATATATATATATATATATATATATATATATATATACACACATACATACATACATACATACATACATACATACATACATACATGCATACCTTCATTGCAAATAGCATTATTAGACTAATGTCCGCTTCTCAAATTTTTATAACCTCCTGAACTAATGGCCATTCCTCTGGATATCCAATGGTTTCAAGACAGGTTTCAGGTTTTTGCATTGACTTCTCTGAGAATGTTTAGTTTCATATGAATTGCAAGGAAACCCATGAGACACGACATCCGTTC
The DNA here is from genome assembly GCA_964035755.1 of Teleogryllus oceanicus. Classification (NCBI taxonomy): domain Eukaryota; kingdom Metazoa; phylum Arthropoda; class Insecta; order Orthoptera; family Gryllidae; genus Teleogryllus; species Teleogryllus oceanicus. The sequence continues at coordinate 75,354,675 of CAXIVR010000001.1, read as the reverse complement.
AGCCTTTGTTTTCTAGTCATAGGCTACTTCCTTTTGCACTCTTTACGTTCAGAAAACAAATAGTACTATAAATGTCGCCTTCTGAAGTTTTTTTCTGCAAATCGCCACGTTGTCCCCAGCTCACACGTAGCATCCGTCTTCGTGCTTCCTCCCCCCACACACACCTTTTGCGCTGCTCACTCTCCGTGCGCTCTAATGAGGAAGTACTTTTAGTGAAAATAGATATAATCAATAAAATAGTCATTAAAATGTGATAGATTAAAACATAGCCAAAAATGGCCCATGTTATTTGGCAAAACACTTTTCATGCACATTAAAGTGCGACGTGAATGTTCGTTAAGTTGGAACATAATAGCAATAAAAATTGCCTTATGTTGATACAGTTTTGTGTTAGATTGTATACTATTAATAATTATTGAAATAAATATCGTAAGATGTTACGAAATAATTATCGTAAATTTTATCCACTTCGTAAAAATTCAAAAGTGCTATAATTTATGTTCAAAATTGAATATTCATCCTGAGAAAGATGACCAACTGATTGCAATCCATAGGAAACTACGAATAATTAGAACCCTTCTTGTCTAATAACTCTTATTGCTGAAAAGAATTCGAATTCCTAAAATTTGGCTTCCGATATTCAAAGTGGATTAAGTACACTATGTTAGTGCATATAATTACTAATATTAATGCTCGTAATTATTATATTCTGATATTTTTCGTCAACTTGATGTTAATGGTTAGGAGAATATGAATACATAATTTTCATTATCATTTATTTGTTGACTGATATATTATTTTTTTTTTTTATTTATTTGAACTGCAATTGGGTATGACCCGGTGGCAGTTAATTAACAATAATTACAATAATAATAACACTTAACATTAATAATAACAACAATATTAATAATAATAACGATATTAATAATAATAACAATAATAATAAAGGAGTACAGTACAAGCCGAACATGCAATAATCATACTATCACTAATATTAAGTATTATAACAAATATTTCAACTCGTATGATATATAATAATTATAATTATATGTCGGTGATGCTAAAATTTAATACAAGCTACATAAATATTGGCTAAATTTATTGTTTTAATTCATTGTTCGCGTTCACTACAATTAACTGCACGACACTGCACTGCACAAATTTTGCTTTGAGTTACACTGACCAGCACTACATCGCACTTCACCGCACTTCACAGCACTTCACCGCACTTCACCGCACTTCACAGCACTTACTCATTTAATGTCTATTACTATCATATTGTTCTAACTTATTTCTAAAACTTCGGACACTTAGAGGAAAGGCTTTGAAAATTGCTGCGGGTAAACTGTTCCAATCTTTAATTGTTCTGTTATAAAAGGAAAATTTCCCAGATCTGAATTTTGTTTCCTTGTTCGAAGTTTGTGAGTGTGATCGCTTCGGCCGAAATAATTTTGTTTTCTAGTCTAACCTGAATTTCCTTCCAAGCTGTTTGACCTACGTATGATTTATAAAGAGCGCAAAGCCTCGCCCTTGTTCTTCTCATTTCTAGAGGTTCCCATGCCTTTTTTATCGCGTTAGTTCTGTAGGTAAACTTATTCGCTTTTCTCTGTATTCTATCTAGATTTTTCCGGTGCGACTTTCTGTATGGATCCCAACATGCCACTCCATATTCCATGAGAGGGCGAACCAGCGAAAAATATGCTAATTCTTTTGCGTTTGCAGAGCTTTTCTTTAGAATTCGCATTACAAAATGCAAAGACTTCCACGTTTTCCTAACTACCTGATTTATATGCTTCTCCCACCTAATTTACTATCTATATGAATGCCTAAATACTTGCATGATGAGACTCTTGGGATGATGACTCACCTAAACGATAGTCTGGTTCCTCATAATTTCGTCCCGCCCGAACGTTATTGTTTTGCTTTTCGATCCGTTAATTCCCATGTCATTTTTTCAGCCCAATCACGTAAATGTTCTAAATCCTGCTGTAATATTTGTTCGTCAGCGCTACTTTTGATTTTTCGGTATATAACACAATCGTCTGCAAATAAACGCACCTTTGATTGTATGTTAACGTGAGATCATTTACGTACGCTAAGAAAAGTAATGGCCCTATGACACTTCCTGTGGAACCCTGAAGTAACAATAACCGTAGTCGAAAACTGAGTGCCAACTCGAACTTTTGTTTCCTGTCTCTAAGAAATTCGCTTACCCACTTCACGACTCTAGCATCAATTCCTGAAGTTAATAATTTCCTGATAAGTAGGTTATGCGGTACTACGTCGAATGCTTTCGCAAAGTCGATTACGATTGCATCCACCCTCCCACCCGCGTCAACTTCGTCAGCTAGATCTTGCAAAAGAGAAACGATTTGGCTTTCGCACGAATATTTACTTCTAAACCCATGCTGTCCGTGAAAAATCCAGTTCGCTTTTTCCCATTCGCGGCGAATGTACCGGCTATTAAATGCTCCATTATTTTGCATACTACTGATGTGAGCGATACTGGTCTATAATTACAAACTTTCGTTTTATCACCTTTTTTGAAAATAGGGACCACTATAGCTGTCTTCCAATCGTCTGGTAGACTTGCATTATTGATTGAAACATTGAATAATCTTAACAAATACGGCAATACTGCCTCCCACCGAGTTTAATAAAATCTGTCGAGATGCCGTCTGGTCCGCGTGATTTACCGTTTTTCAGTGATTTTATACGTTTGCGGAGTTCCATGCATGAAGCTTGAACTGGTTTTCTATTGGAAAATAATGAACTTGCTCCTGCGCCCGTTTTGGTTTGAATATTGATACAAAATACGCGTTGAACGCATTTGCTTTCGCTTGGTCGCCGTGCAATGGCGCGTTATCTGCGTCTAGAATTTCCTGAATTTCTTCCTTATTCCCCCGGCGTCTGCGGACATATTTGTAAAAGTCTGACCAATTATTTCTTCCTGTCTCCAAAATATTTCTTAAAAATAATTCATGCGCAATTTTCTTTTCTTTTCTAATTCCTGTAGAATTTTTAAAAGTTATCATGTCAGCAATGCCGCGATGTCTCCTATTAAATGCTAGTCTAACTTTTCTCTTTAAACGCCGTACCGCCCGTTATAATATTCAGGATCAGGATTACTTTTCAGTATTTTGCAAGGAACGAACGTATCTAAAGCTGTTTCTACGATTGTTTTAAAAGCCCCCCATTGTTCCTCCATACCCCCTTCTGTTCTTAGAAAGTAGTCGTATTTTTCCCTTAAGAAACTACGTAAACCTTCGACGTTTGCTTTTCTATATTGCCTGACTATCGTTCCTTTCACCTTAGGTCGCGTAATTACATTTGTTTGTACTTCTACCATCACTGCTTTGTGGTCGCTAATCCCTGAAAGACGTCGCAAGAAAGGAACATTTCTGCAGGGTGAACAAGGAAAATGTCCAAAATTGCGCTCTGCCGCGTGGGTTGGTCGACTACCTGCGTTAAACCCTGCTCCCATACTAGTCGATTGACGCGCTTTTGAATTTTCCTGTCGCATACCTCTCCTTTCCAGTTAGCGTCGGAAAGTTTAGGTCGCCAGCGACAAGAATAGAACGACCGTTTCTGTTTTCCACCCTATCACCGATTTCATCTAAAATTTCATAACCGTCGTTTGGCGGCCTGTAACAAGCAATAATTTCCACGGAATTATCTAGTACGTCAATTACCATTCCTAACATTTCAAAGTTGTTACTAAACCAACTATTCCCAACTATTAACGAGGTCTTGACGCAGAGAAAAACGCCCCCGCCTCTTGTTTTTCTATCTCTTCGATATAATTTATAACCGTAATGTAAAATTTCAGAATTAGCTACCTCATCTGTTAACCACGATTCTGTCCCTATCACTATATCTGGATCACATGTATCAACTAAGTTCCAAAACTCAATGGTTTATTAATTATACTTCGACAGTTTACCTGCAATAATCTTAGAAAGCCCTTCCTCACCTGAACATATCTGGTCGCCGCCGTCGTCGCCGCCGTCTCCGCCGCTGCCACGGTCGCCGCCGTCGTCGCCGCCGTCGTCGCCGCCGTCGTCGCCGTCGTCGCCGCCGTCGTCGCCGCCGTCGTCGCCGTCGTCGTCGCCGCCGTCGCCGCCGTCGCCGCCGTCGCCGCCGTCACCGCCGCGCCGCCGTCGTCGCCGCCGCCGCTGTCGTCTCCGCGGTCTCCGCTTTCCCCACCGTCACACACGTCACCACTCAATCCTCCGCCACAAGAGCGAAACCTCAGCCTCCGCTCCTATCGCCATTGCCCGCCATTCGACCGCAGGGCGCAAGATCAACGGACATTCACAGCGTCACCGGGCGACCGGAGGGCGTGTGCAGAACTCAGCAACTCTGGTGTAGAGGCCACTGAGTGCCGCCACGCCCTCCGGTTGAGGTGGACGCCGTCCCGACCTAGGCGCTCTCCGAGATCCACCCGTTTGGATCCACAAAGGTGAATCCGAGCGCTTTTGCCACATAGTCCATGTCGCGATTCACCTAGCGACTTTACGGGACCAAACATCCGGCGGCGAATGACACCACTTAGCACTATGCGGGCGGATGGAAAGCGCTTTTCGCTGTATTCCAAGTTCGTAGATCTCGCCCGTTAGGTAGTCAAACGAGCGACATCTCCGAAGGTTGTTAGAGCCTCCGTGAATGATGACAGTGTCCGGTGCTTCCACATCGCTGGCTTCTATTTGCAATTTCAATTGCTCAACGCGGATTCCCGGGAAGCATTTTACCTGTAGGTTTGCGTGACCCACGTGACGCACAATAGAGTCACCGAACACAACACACTTTTTGGGGCCCGACCCCTCACGGATTTTCTTTGCCGCCCTCACAACAGATGCGTACGTTGCTGATAAAGTTGCCGTCGCCGCCGTAGCCACAGCCGGGACCGGCGGCGCGGCAGCCGGGGCCGGCGCGGCAGCCGGGGCCGGCGCGGCGCCGGGCCGGCGAGGTCACCTCAGCTCGCAGGACTGCTGTGGTCGGCTGTGCCACCGTCACTGCCTCTTCCGTTACGGCCGCTGCTGTCACCTCCATCTCTGTCACCCTTGTTGCTGCCTTCAGATTTTGCAGCTCCCGTTGAGTGGCAGAAAGTTTCGCCGTCACCTTCAGGAATTCCTGTCGGAGACGCGCCAGTTCATCGCGCAGCCCACCCACGCCGTTACAACACTCGACGCACCTCCACGGAACATCTACTGGTGCGCCACGTCGCGTGGACACCGGGCCAGGATTCATCTCGACGCCCCCAATGATTAGCAGCGTTGTTATGACAAGCAACGCAAAGCCGTCTAGAGAAGGAGCAGCAACGCTACCCTTTCCCAGCACGCACGCCACGCGGGCGGCCCAGCCGCCGATGCGGGCCCGGTACGCCTGCAAGTCGCAGCCCATTATCCCTATACCTGGGCGAGAGCGATCCCAAAAACACGTCCGCTCGCTACAACGTCCAGACGCAGACTGACGTCCAGACGCAGACTGACGTCCAGACGCAGACTGACGTCCAGACGCAGACTGGACTGGACTTAGTAACCAGAAGTGTCCAGATTCATTTCTCTCCTTGGTTCTATCAGGAAACTGACGAAAGACATCAGCTTCCAACCGAAAAAAAAGCATGTCAACCGCTCGCACAAAATCTGGCTAAAATTCGCCAGCCAACGCTGTAGCCGCCGGGACGGGAACGTTCCAACCATATGCCGCCAGGGGACTGCGCATTCATTGTTCCTCCGCGGCTGCGTGAAGGACGACGTCGTGATCGCGGACGCGACTTATTTCTACTACGTGGACGACCACGTGGACGTAGGAATAACGTAGTAATCATTACTACATTGAAATGTGGACGACGACGACGACGACGTGGACTACTTGGACGATGTGAACCCCGTGAACGGGCATGTGAACTACCACGACGTGGACGATGGGGTGGAGTTGGTCGGCGCGGACGCGGGCGGGGACGTTTCACCGTTCAAAAATATCGTGTTGGTGTATTGAAATGTTTATTTTCAAATTCAGAGGATATTTACTTATGACGTTCAAATACATTCTTATTGCTAAGACTTCTAATGGTATGCAAGTAAGAAATATTTTTAGAACCAGAGAAACAATTTTCCGGTGTAAAACGAAGGGGAAGGAGAGCCGGGGAGCCTTTTTTTTCGAAAAAAGTAATCAAAGTTCTTATGATGAACTTGATTAGAATTCGAACCGTTTCAAACCGCTCCCTTGTTCTTCTCGATGATACCGCCTGATCGTCATTAGACAAGTAGCGTTCAGAACCCTCTCACCCACCAGGCTAAAAGTCAGCTCGCAACGCCTCGCGCTTAAACTCCCGTAGCCGGTGCGGTCGCCGGGGCGGAAACGTTCCGTCCATTTGTCGACGGGAAGGAGGGAGGGGCGAAGCTACGCGCTTGCCGTTCTACTCGAGGACACCGCTGCCACCTCCACCTCCACCTCCACCTCCACCTCCACCTCCACCTCCACCTCCACCTCCACCTCCACCTCCACCTCCCTCCACCTCCACATCCACATCCACATCCCCTCCCGCCTCCAGTGCCGTCATATGATTCGTTCGCCGCAAACACGTTCGACCGCGGTGGTACGGCGCGCCTGCAGCGAGGCGTTAGAAATATCCGCGACAGCTGCGACGCTCGTCCGCTCCCGCACGGCGGCGGCGACCGCGGTCGCGGACTCGTGCGAGCGCGCGTGTGTGTGTGGACGAGTGTGTGTGCGTGTGTGTGTATGCGAGTGTGTGGGCGCGCCCGCTCCTCTCCGCTCCTTCGTCTGCGCGTTCGCTCCATTATTAAGATATTCGTTGCGCGTCGGCGCGCCGCGCCGCGACGCGTGCGCTCAAAATAATCGCGCGTCGTTAGTTGTGCGCAGCCGGGCGGCGCGGACCCTTATGAAGGGCGTGTGCGGGCGGTGGAGCGGGGGCGGGGGCGGGGGCGGGGGCGGGGGCGGGGGCGGGGCTGGGGCTGGGGCCGAGTGCGGGCACGAGAGCATGGCGGGGCGAGAGTAGGCTTCAGAACAGGAACGGGGACGCGACCAAGGACGGGGGCGCTGACGGAGCAGAGGACGAAGGCCGGGCCGGGCCGGGCCGGGATGGTGGCAGGGGCGGGGCGGTGGCAAAGAGGAAGCGGAGGGTGCCATCGTGTCGTCTTCACCACTTGCGGACGTCTCGGGCATTATGCCATGTTTTCATGTGTGTTATGGGACGGAAAGGAATGGAAGGCGAACGGTATTTGTGATTTTTACGAATGTCCTACATTGTACTAGCTAGTTTAGTGTGGAGAACTGTCGTGTACTTTCAAGTACACAAGCATTTTATGTCTTGATGAGGATACGAATGCGGTGTGTGTGTGTGTGTGTGTGTGTGTGTGTGTGTACCGTTAATATGTGCTTTTTAGGACAAACATATGAATAATTGTGTTTATCTTCGTATGGAAGCTAATGTTTTTTAGGAATTGATCTGTTTTCGTATTTTTCTACTGAAGTGACACTTTTGTATTCGATCTTGCCTGTTCTCCGCTGAGAAACTACAGGAAAATGTCTCGTGAATTGTCTTGCCTGCTTTCCAAAAAAGAGCATTTATTTCTTTTATTATTATTTTTATTATTTATTTTATTATTTATTTTGATTATTTATTACTTTTATTTTTATTTTTTATTTTATTATTTATTTTTATTTTTTATTTTATTATTTATTTTTATTTTTTATTTTATTATTTATTATTAGAGTATTTATTTCTTCTGTTTATTATGATTAATAAGATATTGTTAATTTATTTTTGTATTATTTGCTTAAAATGCATTATAGAATATGTTGTCACAGTTGTCAAAATAACAGAATAGTAATTGCGTGACAAAACAAAAACTTTCTGGAATACTGTATGCAGCATTTGACATTACGTAATACGAAGTCAACTTTAGGCAAAATTGGTATCGAAGAAAGTAGTTGTTATTGTGCTCAAACAAATGACCGCGAGTCCGTCCTTCAGACAAGCGCAGAGTTCCCCATTTAGTCATCATTAAAGGGCGAATGGAAAATCGCCACTTCAGTGAAAAAATATGTTCCATAAACACATCACTTAAAAAAATTTTTCGCTTAAATACGCAGATATACACACACATAAAATCGTTTTTAAGCCCATTACGATACGCTAAAATTTAACATAGGATTCCATTAAAAAAAAACAAAGTTGACCTTGTATTTTCGTAGCCTCTGTTTATGCAGTCGACTGTCCAGAAGGCATCTTCGTGTCTGGCACGTTTGAGGAGATATGAGGGGTGTTATCACTTAGTTGTTCCACTCTGTGTAAATATATTATGTGTGTATCAATAGCTTTATTCATTTTTACGCTAACTTAATGTTGTTGAAAACCATGTTTACTCTTCAAATATTAAAACACCAAACTAGTACTCATATTTATTGAATTTAGAATAGTAATAACAGGAATATGATGGTTAAATTGAAACGGGAAAGAATGATGAAATTGTCACCACAAATAAACCAGGCGTCTCTAAATGTCCACTAATTGCATAAAAACATTGCGGTTATATCAAGAGAGATTATTCAAATTCTGACGAATGTATTTACCAATCATTTGCCTTTTGGTACATTCTGTATGCGTTTTGTTCGTTGAAATATATTGAAAATTTGTGTAAAAGTATTAAGTCATTGCTTCATTTTCATCGAGGTAATAGAATTTTTATAAGCGGTTTATTTCTGCACTCGCCGCACCAATTACGCAACGAATAATTTCCGCGCCATTTAAGGGTAAATTGAAAGGTTTTGGAGACAATACACAGGGAAGCCGCATAATATGTGCACACAGGGAAGCCGCATAATATGTGCGTGGTGGTGTCTGCATTTTAACCTTCTCCCATGGACATTTTGATGTCCTTTGAGCTTGTTTAGTGGTATCATGTTGAATAACGTAATGGATGTAATATTCACGAAATTGATTTTAACATTTGAACTTGTATTGCGCTATACATGATATAGAAAACGCGCGTGAAAGAATTGCTGTCATTCACAACGCATTCGGTTGATAGATGCTGATCGACGTGTTATTAAGTAGAAATTACGAGAAGAGAGAACAGGCAGTTGGGTGTAAAGTTCAAAGTTGAAGTTAACAGCGGAACCTGTTACCCGGTTGCTGTCAGAGGGTTAGATTGAAAAACAAACTATCTGCAAGAGGCTTATTTGCGTGCTAGGCGTAACGTCAACATGCGTGTTTTCCCTGCCTGCGGAAACTATGCGAACGTGAATGTGTATCTGCCTGGACTGTTAACCGTTACTCGTGTTTCTGCGACCAACGTTGAAAACATACTCAGCCTTTCATTTCATGAGTCGACTTTCCCACACTAACAAACAAGGGCAATAAAGAATTCCTTGGCATGAATGAAGTCACATTCTGTACAATGTTCCAAATATGCTTCTTAAAATGTTCCAATGTTTGACATTTCAGGCTCTTCTTCTCTTCAACGAACTTCGATTGTTTTAATTATATTGTGAGGAAGAATAAATCCCACATAATGGTTTTTTACCACTTTCATTTAACTAAAGTAGTGGTGTTACAACAGCACACACTTTTTCTCATTATTTTTAAGTTTGCAATTTTCAAAACTTCAGAGAGTTCAACGAAAATTAAATCCGCTCCATCCTTTTAAGCATTCCTTCTGGTATTCGTAAAAAAATTAAAGCAAAAATTTGAGGCGTGTTTTAAGAACCATATGTTAAAATGTTTTTTTAATTGCCTGTACTTCGTGCCAAATTTCACGAAAAATACTCATATTTTGGAAAAATTGAACATTATTTAAATATGTCTTGAAGGAACAGATTTTATAAAGGAAAAAATCTCTACCTTCAGTATTATAATCGTAGGATGACACCGAAAAATTGCATTTTTTGAATTTAAAAACAAATATGGGATTTCAACGAACACGAGAACTGCACTATTCTCTTAAGCGTTCTTTACGATATTCGAAGACAAAATTTGATAAAAATATTCGATATTTTTGAGAACATTTTGAAAATGTTTTTGAGGCTTCATTGAAAGTACTCTCAAAAATCAAAATAACCGTTGAAACTCCAATAGCCTCGAGATCATTCAGATCGATTGGGGAAAATAAATTTTGATGAAAATCGGCTGAATGTTTTAGGTGCTAGCCTTTATCACAGAGTAAGGGAAGTTTTGCCCTCAATCGATTTTTCGGTGTCAAGGTCCCACAAAACATGGATTCTGGCTATACCACGTTTTAGCGGATTCATTGTATATGTAGCCACAGTTTTTATCCACTTTTTCGTTACTAGAGCCCAGCAATAAGTGTTTTGCTAGCGGAAATTCCCCGTTTTCCAGCGCACAATTTACATAACTTTCTCTTCTTAAGAAGTACCTTCGTAAGGGCAACAAAATAAAAGCAAATATCTTTAAGAAAATAAAAGCATTATATCTTTTCAACACCAAATTGCGACCAAATATATCAAAACGATAACATGAACTTTAATTGTGTGTCTAAGCTCAATCAACTTGAGAATAAATATTATCACATTGAGAACTCATTCAAATTCGAAAGTAAACAAAATGGACCAAACGTCAAATCGTTTAAACGAATGCCATTGAAAATAATTATACAAATAAAGGTATGAATTGAAATTACAACCATTGTATTCAGTAATATGTACTTGACCAAATATATACGAACTTGTGAATATTTACACTCATCGTCATCGTCAGTGTCATCGTCGAAGCTGCACCTCGAAGGACCCTACTGGTTCGCTGCAAATTTGGTGGGTATTTTGCACACCGTTGGCTAAGTCAATGATTTGGTTTTCACGGTTGATCGTACACTGGGGGATTGAGGGAAGGGGCATGACGGCGCGACCACAGCCCGAGATAAGAGGGCCTCAATTATTCGCGCCGGCCATTGCGACATTGGGTAGCGTTGCGAGAGCGTCACTTGCACCTACAGTGTGTACATGCCCAGTCGACGCGTTCGATAGCCGGTTGTCTAGTTAGATGCGTTCGGATGGACCACATCTTGGGTCTGCAGGAGGCCGGTTGTTCCTGTCGCCGTATTGCGTGCCAATCCGGTCGTACGGTCACCACCACCACCCACTGTTGGTGGCAATGGATTTGACGAAGGCACGCATACACATGCAGGATCAGGACGTCCACCACGCACCACTAGAAGGGAGGACCGATGGAATGTCCGCCACGCGCGAACAGATCCAACGGCATCGATTGGTGCTATTTAGCCCTGCACTGTCACATCATGTAAGTGCCCGTACCATTGGCAGACAGTTGCACAACGCAGGGCTCGCCGCACCCCGACTGTTTCGAAGCCTGGCACTCGCACACCAGCAACGTCGCTACAGACTCTGGAATCTACAGACTAATGACCCCTGGTGCCGGTAACGACGGTCCTGGGGCCATGCAGACTGGCAGCGGGTCATCTTCAGCGACCTGTCCCGCATCTGCCTAGATGGCGACGACCACTGGGTCCGTGTCTGGAGGCACAGTGGAGAGCGCCACGACGAGCGGTTTGTGGTATCCCATAACACGACCCGCCAGCCTAGTGTTGCTCGAGAGCAACATGACAGCCGCACTGTACGTTTAGGAGATCCTGCAACTGGTGGCCCTGCCGTTCGTAAACGCACATGCCCTATTTCAATAGGATAACGCTCGTCCGCATACCGCAGCCATCTCCCGAGCATGCCTTGCAACTCGATACTCTGCCGTGGTCAGCCGCATCGCCAGACCCCTCCCCGATCGAGTATGTTGGCGGTGCTATGGATTGATTGATTGATTTTTTCGTGTATCCGGGCGCGTCAACTGCTTTGGTCATTAGTCGCGTGAGTTTTTTCTCGAGAGATGGTGGTGATCATCCCCCGCTGGATGGTGAGATCCGGCCCCGACCTACCGTCGGCTAGTGGGCTTCTCCCTAACCAGGACTCTCCCACCAACGGGGCACCGCCCCAGCCGGGGAAAGCTATAAGCTCCCGACCGGTCTCCCGGAATATGTGGTAGTGTAGTGCATGTTAGTGTGTTTGTGTAAGGGGAGAGGAGAGGACAAGGAAGAGAAAGGAAAGATCGCGCGCGGTCTGTGGCCCGTTTGGTAGGGTTCGCCTGGTGTTGAGCGGAGAAACCACGGAAAACTACCGATCAGAGCAGCCGCCCACTAAAATTCTCCTCCAGACAGCGACTGAATTCCACCTAGCTGAAGAGCTAGTGTCGAAAATCCTGCCGCCGTCAGGACTCGAACCTAGGTCCTCCCGGTTAGAAGCGCTGCAGTGACATCAGTTGATCCACTCCTGGTGCGGTGCTATGGAGCGTGCGATGAGGACCCCACTCCTACCCACCACGCACGCGCAAAAACTGCGCGCTTAGGGGCATGATGCATGGGATGGACTATCACGTGGCTCCATTTGAGGCCTGTACAACTCCATGCCGCGACGCCTGGACGCGTCTGTTCCAACATGGCGACCCCACGCCATATTAACATGTACCGTCTGTGGCCGTGTAGCGCAATAAATATTGGTCCTACACATGTGAAAGTAGAATCATTTTGTATGCGTGGTCCCCTCTACCTGCCTGCCAACAATGCTGGCAATCCGCGTAGTCTTTCTGGGTACAGTCTTTTTTATGACGATAAGTGTATAAGTATTCTTAAGGAACCCATTTACACAGCAATTAGTGTTTAACGGCTCTATAACGAATCTCTGAATATGAGCAATAAATTTTGCACAATTTTACATATTCATTGCATTAATAATATTAACAGTAATACGTATTAATTCTCGAAGTCGAAATTCTGTCTGAGAGAGACCTAAATTGGCTCTTTCCTCGTCAGTTGAAATTCGTGGCAACTGCTTTGATAAATCTTCTTTCAGAACCGGCAAGTTCAGTGGAATCGAAGATTAGGCTGTACAGACTTAATATTAAGAAAAGTAATTGCTAAATACATCGTCCAAAAATATTTGTTCTATATCGTGATAATTGACATTTTGTAATTTCTTGAGCTATTTGAGGTAAAGTAATTGAAGAAAACGGATGATTTAGGATTTAAAAAGAAACTGTTTATTTTTTTGAAATAATCTTACATATTTTCTTTATTTTGTGTATTTAATAGACATTCACGTATTAACACACACTTTATAGATATGAATGAGGAAGTGACAAATTAGATTTATTTAACGTCAAAAACAGTTAAAAACTGTATGACGTGCTACAGGAGAAATGCAAGTATTATGGTGACGTACTTCGGGGAGAAGATTTTGCCAGCCAGAAGATAGACTGAGAGAGAGAGAGAGAGAGAGAGAGAGAGAGAGAGAGAGAGAGAGAGAGCGGGAGGGAGGGGAGAGAAGTAATATCACAATGGAAAGAAATGCTACAGGAGAAGGCGGTGGATTCAAGAAAGAAAACTTCGTCGATGGATTCGATGGTCTCTAGAGCCTTTCGCTACTGCAAAACTTCGCTCTGTAGAAAGCAAGGCCGATTATTGGCGAATTTGACAGTGAGTGAGAGCTGTAATTTGGTAGACGTCTTGTCGCTTCCTCGATGCATAGGCGCACAGGCTGCTCTATCGAGGGTGTCTCACTCGCGGCTAACAGCATCATATGCCGCGACGCTGCTGAAGCGTAAAGCACTTACAAAATGTTTATCAAACATTGACGGTACTTCTCTCCCACGTAAAATTAGCGCACTCTAAATTCTATACTTTGTCGCCTTCAGCAGGGCTTGGTACAATATTAAGGAAGGCAAATGGTTTAAAATGTTTCTGGAAAGTTTCTGACGTTTGAGTTTATAATATGTTACGGCTTATGTCGGAATCTGGTTAATTCACCAATTAGTCGGTTAACGGCAACATTCTCTCTCCTCCGGTCACGTTGGAAAAGTACCTCAGGTGGGCACTTGGGACTTTTAAGAACAACAGCGTAATGATAATGCTATTGAGGGAAGAAATGTATTCGCAAATAATTATTTAAATGACAATGTATTAGACAATGTATTTATTGTATAATTAGTATATTTTTTTATTCAACCATTTTACGGTCAGTTCTTTGACAAAGCGATTACCCTGGTTTATATCGTATTGTTGATTTGGTTGCTTTCCCAAATACACTTGGCTAGTCAATGGGAAGGAATTAACAGAGTCGTAAGCCCACCAAACTTTAATTCTATACTCGTCTTGCTTTTGATCTAATAAAGGTCAAGGCACCTGCCGCTGTATCGTACTAGATAATCTCGGACTGTAATATAGCTGCCTGGAGTATATATTGATCAAAATAAAACGAATTTTGAATAAAAATTTCCAAGCATCTCTTCTTTGGGGCCTAGTTTGTTATCAAATTGTAAAAAACGAGTAATTGCTTGAAATCTTTTTCTCATTGTTGCCTGAATAATTGGTCTACATATTTCACAATTCTGATAGATTTTTACATCCAGATCGGTATTACGTGCTGCGTTACGATTAGCTTCATTTCATCCCTGAGAGACTCGTGTGACTTCCCTATTTGCTTACCTTACAATAATATTAAAAATTCAGTGTTACGGCAAATTTTTGAAGTGTTTTAACGACCATGGACATTCTACTTTTGGTCCAGATTTACCTTTAATAATGTTTCGCGATCAAGTTTCATGTGACCTTGGAATTTCACTACTCCATTTTATTCCATTACTTTTATATTCGATTGTTTTAGTACTAAAGTTTCTTTCCACTATCGATGCAAATATTCAGCATCACTACAATTAATAGTAGGCCAATCTTCATTATCACATATCGCGACTAACATGAGTTGTAAAATACGAAATGTTCATCAGGAGGAACTCGTTTTCCATCAATGTGTTTCAAGACCAACATTGTTTTTCACTAATACTTCAAGAATTCTTTTCTTACCAAGAAAGCAGTCACGTTACAAGGCAAATGTCAACAAAATACTAATGAGATCAGGAAATGAAAGTACACAATATTAGAAACACGTGATTTATATTTTAAGCTTACAGAAATCAGGAATCGTACGTGCAGTATCTAGAAATAAGATACTATGATAACGTTGCACAGTACCACCAAATCACAATGAAAATATTTCTCGAAATAACGCTGAATATTATGTTATGCAACACTTAAATCAACAACGAACTGGAATTTTCATAGGAGTCTTCAAAGAACCCAAATTCCCATCCTCAGAGTTTTTATCTGTTAGGCAAGTTCATGAAGCGGGAAAACTTAAATTTTGATGCATGCATTTTGTACAGAATTAACTAAAAAGAGATATTTCGGACGCTGATGACGTAAATACAAATACTTCAATCACAAGAGAAAATAGCTTTGGGATTCCAAAAGACCCCACGTGTCCAAGGGTTATTCAAAATAAGTGGATAAATTCCATGGTAAGAACAATTTCGAAGCATACTCCTTGACCTTAGCCAAAAGAAATGAACATTAACGAGATGCAGAGGAGAAGTGAAATGTGTGGTGGGGACGAGGAGTAGCAGGTAATATATTGTAATGTATTGTATTAACATAAGCAGGAAGACTGGCGTCTTGCAGGCGCCGCGTCGCAGGATTAGGCCAGCCAGAGAATGCTAGATGGCGAAAGGAAAGTGCAATGAATAGGTGGAAGCTAGGGGCGAAGGCACCCCAAGGTATTTTGGGAACTTCCACAAATCCATGGAAAGGGATGCCGAAAATGCGTGGCGGCGCGACAGTCACGTGACATAAGTGCCGGTGGTCTGGACGGTATATAAGTGAGAGCGCAAACCGCGTGGGTGGATTTTGAACTGAGTGAAAACCTCGTGCGAACGCATAAAACATGCGCCCAAGTTGGTGCGGAGAAGAGCTTTGCTCGTATGACAACCATTGTGATGGGACGCCGCTGTGGAACATTTTTCCACGAGTGACTGCGGTCACCGGGGCTCTTCGCTGTGTACGTAAGCTCGAGTCAGGTAGATATTGCATCATTTAAGGATCGCTCCTGCAATTGGGGGAGGGTCTATCAAAGCTGGAAATAACTGGAACTATTTATTTGTCAATACTTATTAATAAATCTGTAAATAGCTGAAGCTCGTGTCTGTGATTGCTGTTGTGTTTCCCACGACGACACAATATGAAAAATAGGAACACTACTGATGGAAAGTTTCTAAGGCTAATGATAGACAACCTTTTAATTTCGAGTTCCACTGCATTGGTCATAAGTTTATACACCATAATAGGCTACCTAACCGCATTACACGTCAGTTGACGATTCCCTATGCTTTTCCGAATGAATGAGATGAAGTTTCTGCCGCTGCGATTAACATAAACCAAATTTGAGTCTGTGCAACAAATAGTATCCATCCCATTCTTATGCCAACACTTCCCTCGCAAACACACAAGATCTCTCGATTTCCTTACTTTTATCAACACTGACAACATTAACCACATGATACCCCAAATTATCCGTTGATCGTCATTGATATACGTTTATCAAAACTGTGTGACAAATGTCAGAATTAACTGAGTACTTCGCGAATTACTCATATTTTCAGTTTTACCCGTAATATGAACAACATATCTGACCACTTTACTTCCTTTACAGCTGAACTTATTTATTACATAATTAGCTAATTGACCATATAATGCCAACATGAAATACTAAAGTATTTGTACCAATGATAGCTAAAACGTCTGTTTGAGTTAACAGTGTACTGCGACTCCTAATGCGACTGAGCCTTCAGTGGATGTACGTGCCACTTTTTTAACTTCTTTTTATCATTTCAGTATTTTTGATGATGATGATGATGATGATGATGATATTGATGATGTGAAGGTTTTTTACTATTAAGCCACCATATGAATTTAATTCAGAGAATACGATATTTGTATCACAGTATGTTGAAATATGTATTTAGATTCCACTAGTTTTCTTGTATTAACAGCATTTTAAAACATTTATCAGAGTATTAAACAATACAAATGGTATTCATTTCATTGGTAATAATGATTTCAATTGTATTAATTTCATTAGTTTTGTGGTAGAAGTAAATAAAGACATTTATCGTTTTAGAATGTGGCATTTCTTTCAAATGGGAGGAATTGGCCAATTACGTAGACTGTGTAAATAAATTGTGTAAATTATAGTAGAAGTGGTATTAGTTTGTTTTAATGCCACTCAGCGTATCAGTTTCGTAGATAGAACGTAATTGCTTAAAGAAACGCAGATGAAATGAGATTTTCTTCTAATTTCACTTGTGACAAACGAAGCAGAAACTATATAGAAGCCGAACACGATGAGATGAAGGAAAATTAAGAAAATATTTAGAGGAGAAGTCGAGTGGTGATCAATTTTGCGACTAGGAAACAGGTCATAGGAATAGGATGCGTAGTGAAAGAATATTTTAAAAAGTGCGAATGAGACAGCTTCGCTCAGGGTTGCCTGTCGTCTCTTCCCCAAGCAGATCTGGCCTTTTTCAAACGAGTGCGGTTAATGTTGCTGAGCCGACAGCATGTCTGTCGGCACCGAGTTGCGTTGTTCCGCGTTGAACTCCTTGCCCTTCCCCTCCGCGCCCCCTTACCCCGGGACAGCGGCGCTCGTCGACTGCCGCATCTGCTCTGTGCGGGTGTGCGGCGTCGCTGGCGTCCTTGGGTGCGGAGCGGGGAGCAGTTGGGAGCTGGAGGAGGAGGAGGCGGAGCCGGGAGCGGAGTCGGCGCGACGCAGTGCGGGCGGTCGAGCCCAGCGCGACGAGGCTCAGAGCGGCAGCGGGAATGAAAAGATGGAAGATTTAGATATCTTGCGGGGAGGAAATTAGAACAGATAAGAGGAAAACCTCGCCAAAGAAAGAATGGCCCGGGCTAGCTCGGGCGACATTTGTAGCTGCGGAGAAGCGGGCAGGCTGCATGAGGCCCGGGGGGAGGGAGGGGGAGGGGCGCGGAAGAGGGCAGGGTCGACCGCAGAGGCCAGCAGCGCCGCGGCGGTGGATGGTGGTGCTGGCGGCGGCGCGGGATCCCGCCGTCCTCGGCCCTCTGCTTTGAAGTGCGCGCGGGGGAGAGAGGACGGCGACAAGCGGCCGTGGGGGTGGGGCTGGAACTGAGACAGGCAGAGCCGGCCGCGATAGCGAGCCAGAGGCGCGTTCCAGTGCACGTATCCGGGCAATGCGGGGGTGGGGCGCGGGGGGAGTGGGGGCGTGACGGCGGCGGGGCCGCGCACGCCCCCCCCCGCCCCGCTCTCTGCTGAATTGTCCCTGGGCGAGGGTGCCTTCGACGGGCCGTCGCTCGAGATGCTTTGAGTCGAGGCACTCCGCCGCTCGCTAAATCGTAACCGCTCCCCGCCCCGCCCACTCCGCGTGCTTCTTGAACCGCCCACGTCTTGCCGGTTCAGGTTTCTCTTCTGTCCAAATAGTTTGGGCTGTCGTTGTTGTTTACTGGCTAGAATTCTCCACCTTCTTTGTTCCCACAGTATCCGTCATTCTTCTCAAACATCATTGTTCTTTGCTATTGTTATCTTGTGTAGGGAGGTCTGTTCCTTGGGAGTGCTTCAGGTTTCTTTCCTCGTACAGGATGTATTGTAAAGATCGCAGCCATGTTTCGACACGAGTGATATTTCGATGTTTGGTCCGTTCTGGCGTTTAATGAATCCTGTTTTCTCCAGTGCTGGAAGAAGAACCAAATTTTCAAAGCCAAATAGAGACTGGAATCAAATTCTATACATGCCATAAAACTTCGCTTTGGCAGCCAGACAAAATCTTTCTCGCTTTATTCCAATTTTGAGCGTACACTTTTTTCCAACAGATTTCCTCTGGGTACCCGGCTTCCTTCTCTTTCTCCATTCCCCTTACTCCGTTTTTCACAATCTCTCACTCACCATACCTCCCATCCGTAACTTCTTCCTCCTTTCCAATGACCTTGGCATGTTACTACATTAACTACCGGTAGCGGTAGGTCAGTGTAGGTCACTTATGTTATTCAGCGCCTCTGACCGGGAGGTCCTAGGTTCGAGTCCTGACGGCGGCAGGATTTTCGGCACTAGCTCTTCAGCTAGGTCGAATTCAGTCGCTGTCTGGAGGAGAATTCTATCGGCCGGCTGTTCTGATCGGTAGTTTTCCGTAGTTTCTCCGATCAACACCAGGCGATGCTGGAGCAGTACCCTACTAAACGGGATACGGACTTACTCCCCTTACACACACACTTACACCAACATGCTCTACACTACCACATATTCTGGGAGGGCCGGTCGGGAGCTTAGAGCTTGTCCCGGCTGGAGCGGTGCCCCGCTGGTGGGAGAGTCCTGGTTAGGGGGGAAAACTCCACTAGCCGACGGTAGGTAGGTGCCGGATCTCGCCATCTAGCGGGGAAAGATCACCACCATCTCCCTAGAAAAAAACTTGCACTACACTAACGGTACTAATGACCGAAGTAGATGACGCGCCCGGAAACACGAAAAAATCAATCATTAACTGTGACGCGAGTTTTACGCTCGTTTCTCGACATTCCTTTTCGCTTTTGGCTCATCGCCTTCTTTGCAAACTTTCCACTTCGTATCTTCTACACAATACTCATGTAATTCACTCTCGTTCACCCTGCCACTCGTCAACCGCATTTCTCGTCTACCACCGCATTTCTCGTCTACCACCGCGTTTCTCGTCTACCACCGTGTTTCTCGTCTACCACCGCGTTTCTCGTCTACCACCGCGTTTCTCGTCTACCACCGCGTTTCTCGTCTACCACCGCGTTTCTCGTCTACCACCGCATATGTCTGCCACTGCCGCGTTTCTCGTCTACCACCGCGTTTCTCGTCTACCACCGCGTTTCTCGTCTACCACCGCGTTTCTCGTCTACCACAGCGATTCTCGTCTACCACCGCGGTTCTCGTCTGCCACCGCCTTTCTCGACTGCCACCGCGTTTATCGTCTACTACCACGTTATATGTCTGCCACTGTCGCGATTCTTGTCCCCCTATCATCACCCCACCTCTCGTTTCCCCCACTACCGTCGCCCTTTGTCTGCCAAAATCCCGCCTCTCTTCTGGCACCACCCCGTATCGCGTCGACTACCAGACCGTCTCTCATCTTACGTCACGCCTCTCATCTACCACCGCCCCGCTTCTCACCGACTACCACTTCGCCTCTCGTCGACTTCCGCGCCGCCGCTCGTCGAGTTCCATCCCGAATTCTTATCGACTACCGCTCCACCTCTGCTAACAACCCTGGCTCTCGTCGATTACGGCGCCGCTTTCCCTTGACTCTACGCCGAAGCAGTACCCTAACAAACGGGCCACAGACCGCGCGCGAACTTTCCTTCCTCTTCCTTGTTCTATCCTCACCACTTAGACACACACACTAATATGTTCTACACTACAATATATTCTGGGAGATCGTTCGGGAGCTTAGATCTTGTTCCGGCTGGGGCGGTGCCCCGCTGGTGGGAGTGTCGTGGTTAGGGGGAAACCCCGGTAGCCGACGGTAGGTCGGCGCCGGATCTCGCCATCCAGCGGGGGAAGATCACCGCCTTCTCTCGAGGTAAATAAACATGCACTACACCTACGGAACTAATGACCTAAGTTGTTGACGCGCCCAGAATCACCAACCAACCAACCAATCGTTGACTCTGCCCCGTGTCCTCCCTTGCTCCCTCCGCACGTCTCGCTGCGCTGTGCGGGGCGCCGCACTCCACGCGGGTGATCTCGCGCCAGCCTGCGCGGCGCCGCGCCCGCCGCCGTCGGTGCCACCACCGCCTCTTTCGGGTATTGAACCCATGCGCGGCTGGCGCATCGCCAGCTGCGTGCTGTATTGTAGTTAAGCCGTCCCTCTGCTGAATATTTTTAAATGCTCTGACTTTCTGGCCAAAGTATATCATCTTCCCGAAGGAGAAAGAAATCTGTGTCGTTATATTTAGCGTATAAATAATTCAGCCCATATCGAAGAGCGGCGGGCGCTGTGTGGGCGAGCGGATCGGCCCCAGCGATGACGGCGGCCGTTCGCCGGCCTGCGGAGCGGCGCACGAAGCGAATCGTCGCGCAGCGGGTTGGCATTGACTATCAACTATAAACAATCGATCACGTCTTTTTTCTGAACCAACTGAGCGGTGGTTCGTGGATACGACCACATAAGTAGTGATTGATTGTAGAAACCGTAAATGTTCAGTTTATTAGGCATTCATTCATGCAGGTATACGTACACGCAGGCATACAAACAAGCATGTATACATGCATACTTCATACATTCATACTGCATACATACATGCATACATACATACTACATGAGTTAAATTTGCTAGTGTTGCGAATAATGTTGATTCTGCAACTTAGCTTCCTCAGGTTCAATACCACAGGAAGGATTGACTGATGATCTTGAATGAAACACACAAAGAAGTATAACGTCTTTTAATTCTGACTCAAAGCTCTGTACAGGCCAGGTCTTGGCCGAAAGATGTTAACATTAAGACGTCTGGTGAGCTTATGCGCTACTTTCCCTTCTGAACCTTGCGTATATATAGTATTTTACAAATGACGATTTATATTTGGATGTGTTTACAATATGCATCTGGAAGGTTCCTTCGGTATACTATAGATAAGATTACTCTTTATATTGTATATCTGGAAGTTTCCTTCAATGGAAAGAATATTGAATCACAACAACTCATTAGTAATCTACGGAAGGTTTCTACAGTGGAATTATTTAGTAAACAGATAACAGATAACAGCGGCTGGCTGTAGAAGCGGCGGTGTCTGGCGGAAGATTTCTCATGGAGTCTTCTGTGGTGTTTTCCGTTTATGGCGGAGTGGGTGCATTACATAATTCATGCATACATACATACTACATGCATACATACTACATGCATGCATACATACTACATGCATGCATACATACTACATGCATGCATACATACTACATGCATGCATGCATACTACATGCATGCATACACACGTGAATCGTGCAAGCAGGAGTGCATGCTTACTAGTCAGTCTTGTAGTCTGACATTCGTACACTGTATCTCTTTTTTTCAGAAGAGACATTATGTAGATCAGCACTGTCCGACGTGATGCGCGCATAATGATGCAAGTTAAGGGTGTACATTTTCAACATGACAGGAACACTCGCTAGACGTGCTATTTAATGTATTTGTAGTGTGTACACTCTTGTACATGTTAATATATTAATTGATTGGTTGTGTCAAAAAACGTACTAGTACAGAAATTCATTTTTAGAAAATTTAAATCCTGATTAGATATGATGAAAAATTGTTCAGTTTTACACAATCCTCTTATTTTAGAAATGCAGTGAGCCGTACAAATATGTTCTGGGGGATAATTGCGATAAAAACTTAATTAATAATGTATTATCATTTAAATAAAAAACTGTGGACTTGCACTGTCTCTTCTCAACGAAAATTTACCTATCAAATTTCTTCCAAAATAGCAATTTACAACAATTATACCACATTTCATTTCTGAATGAGTGCCGATAAATAATATAACGGGCTCAAATTTCAAATTGAAAATTGAAGTACAGCTTAAATATTATAGCCTTTTCCTTTTCAAGATTTTTTTGTGAACTGATTGTGTTGTGATGTTCAATTCACTCGACATAAACTTCACAGAATCTGATGAGTAGTGCGCAATTTTTTGTTGGAAAGGATTCTGTGTGTTCTTTTATCTTAGCAATATTTTCTTAATGATAGCATGATGATATTTTCTTAATGATAGTTCTGTAATTTTTTCATCTTCCGTCTTTTGGACACACCTGGCAAAAGAATTTGTCTCGTTAGTTGAACCTGAATGTGTGACATTCCATTTAAGATCCTGAGTTTTCGTTTACAAACTTGACTGTGAACACATTCTTTCAACGCAAAATAAAGAATATCACTGGATCCTCAATTATTGTTTTTCCCTTACCACTCGCTCTTTGGTTCATTTCAGGCCCACTCTTCTTCAGTAACACATAATAAATTACATCAGCCCCGTACCAGTGGCAAACGACTTATGCGAAACATCCGCTTTCCGAGTTGCCAGAGGTCTAAAATACTGAGTGGAAGAGCAGCACATGTCCAGGACCGATACTGTTCTTTCACCCATCAAAGAAAAGCTGCTTATTTTGAAGTTAACTGACCTCGTATTGAGCTATTTTCAATCTTAACATGTAGTTCTACACCTTCGGCACTAATTTCTATAAGAAAAAAACGAAAATGATCAATTATGGACCAGGAGTGTTTTTCCACTCACCCTTTCGTTTTAGTTTTGTGGACACCACGTGCAATTTTGGCTAACGTTGCCAATGAAACTCATCAAATATCTTGCTAGACTAATATCGCTCCTAACCCAGAAATACAACAAAATTATTGTGTTATTAATAACTTCGTGACACTTTTTATTAATATTACTTCGTCTTTGCATTAAGGGCGGTTTTTGAAATTTCAGCAATTGAATTCTTACAAACCACTATATATTCCAGGAAGCCAGATATAGAAAGGTAAAGCGAACCGAAAGACCGCGAAATACCATGTAATCGAACCATCATAACGAGCACCATAACGAGCCACCATAACGAGCTTGAGCGTACTAGCTACTTCGTGACAGTGTTTGTCGTCATTTTAACGTAGGATGATCATGGTTTACTTGTTACAATCGAATGTAACATTAAAAATGTTGCGGTATCTCTTTCAATAAAGCCTATACTGCTGATGAAACAAAAATCGATAGGCATATTTATCTATTATTTTAAATTTTGTATAAACAAGTTCCTGCGACCAATAATTAAGCGCCTATTCGGAGGCACTGGCGTCATTAGCCTCCCCCCTCCTTTATTCAAAGCGTTGCGCGCTCTGCTTCACCTTTTGTTCTCACCAAACTGGGAAGCGTGGCAGAACCAGCAAGAAGCCTACGCTCCATCGGCGGTCAGACCAGGAGGCGTATCATAGCATGCAGCGTCCCACGGACGCGAAGAGCATGCGTCACTTCAAGGGGACAGAATTGAACCAGTGCAGTTTTCAATTCATGTTCGATTATCTAAGTGTTTTTCAAGCATCGGTACAGTAATAGGTAATTCAAGTTGTTCAAACCATTAGTCACCCCCAATTGAAAGTCAAACCCTTCCTTGGTTAACCCGATCCCTTGGCTTACACCCAGAAATAGTGTCATTGTGATTTGTGCATGGGGATGATCTGTAATTCACTTACACAAATACAAAAGTTTTGTCACAAAATCAAATGGTCATAACTTTTGCGATGTTGCAAACCTGAAAACTGGTTTAAGTGTGTGTGTGTGTGTGTGTGTGTTTGTGTGTTTGTGTGTTTGTATATATATCACAATACAATATATGGAATACAAATAAAAATAAATTCTCCGTTTGGATAGAAAATAATTTGGTAACTGGTAGCTAACTTGCATACAATCAACTTGCGATTCGATTCACTCTAATATTTCCAATCGATTTCGGTAATTTCCAGAATAAGTTTTGAATTAGTTCACTTCCATTGCTAAGGGATTGCAAGGATTGTCGTCAAGGAATTCTCCTTTAATATCTTTGCAATAGACTGCCGCCACTGCTTCACTGTATTTTGATTACCCAAATCTGCAGAAGCATTAAGTTTATATAATAGCAAATTTGAAAACCCCAGCAGATATCATCTTAACCACTCTAATTTCGCTTACGCATAAAGTCTTTTCATAAAACTGAGCGCTTCCCCACACATTATTTTATATTCTAATTTGCTTCGTGACTAATAGCCTCAAAACGTTAATTTCCTGCGATGTCGAAAATTACCCGAGAGCGTACCGAACCCGGGCCTTTCTAAAACAAAACAAAGGCTATGCCTCAACGGCCGTTTCGCTCTGATAGCACCCGTTATGTTTTGATGCGTAATTCGTTTGAGTCTGGCATCACCCCCGCCGGGGCCCTTAAGTGCGTTTGGCTGCCCCAAGAGTCGACGTCGTTCTCGGCTGTCGGGCAAATGGATCGTAAAGTGCAGCTGCAAGAGACTTCTAATTCGACGTCAAGAGAGTTGTGTGGCAGAAGAGGTCGTATTCCTTCAATATCAGCAACACTTATTGGCAACGACGCAATGACGCAAAAATCCAAACCGATCTTTTCGAAGCAAATAGAACTTTATAGGCGACAACCGTCTGCGTCTGAAGCGTGACCTGCATTTTTATTTGAAAGCGTTGTGCTCTGTGTATCTATTGACGGACTATTGAGGATCGGCAGTAGAATTTTTGGTCATACGTATAGATAAAGTGCTCGTAAATCCTTATTTCAGCATTATATATTGTCCATATCCGTGTGTTCGTGTATTGGAATGACCTTCAAATAACTTTTACTTACTACCAGACAGCAGCATTAAAAACGAGTTCGTAAATTTTAATATTTTGTGGTTTACGTTACAGGTTGTTTACTTCCGTAAGAAAATCATAGTTCCCTGTAAATAAAGAGATTAATTTTTAAAACTGTTGCTTTATTTTGAAATGAAATTGGTATTTATAACTCAGGTTTATGACTCAGACTACGCAGTGACAGATACATACATCTTATTAACTAGAACATTTCTTATACAAACGCCAAAGTAAAGTTGCTCGGGAATTTAAAATATACAATTCTCTTTAAAACCCATCTGGAAGTGAGAAGTTGTGGAACATTTTATGTGGTGTAGTTTATGCATTTCCTAAGGGCTTAATTTTACGAATGTAGAAAATGCATATCAACGGATTTCGGAAAATAGTTTCTTTATTACGGAAGTGAACGTCGACTCAAAATATGTGTAAACTATTTAAAGCTGAAAATTTATCTATAAGATATATAAATATATGACAAATGTTTATTGTTGCATGTTAATGTATCCTTATTAAAACCGAGGTTTATTTTTGTTATTCACTAGATATCATTATTGTAACTTATGATTTCTAATATTTCTGGGAAAATATGTCTAAAATGAGTTAGCAATATAAATTCAATGAATAGTAGGAAACGAAGAAAAAGCTGGCATTCTATAATATGGCAAACACACACACACACACACACACACACTATTTATGTGGACATTATCTGATCTCATTCCAAGTTCGTTTTCACTTGTGAGGAACTCCAAACACGAGGAACCTGAGACGAATTAGCTACCATGTCAACGATTGATGATTGTAAAAAACCGGCTGTTGATCCCCCCAGACGATGTCTGCAGAGTGCTACCTCGACGTTTTTGCAGAATCCGCCCACATCCTTCAGATCCTGAAAAAGAAAGCAATTAGGCGGGCGAGACTGACAGACGCCAGTTGCCTCGGACAGCGAGGAGTGGAGTTTGCGTGCCCAAACGTATTTCGCTGCCGTGACACCGGAAGCCTGGATCGTGCGGGTTAAGAAATCCGATAGTCTTTCCTCATTGCTCGAGTTCTATGTCATTTTTATCATATCTGGTTATATCTTCGGATAATTGTTAGAAGCAGAAAGAGCGCGGTTTGCTGTCAGTGGTCCCTCAGTCATACATAATGCGAAATGGAAATACAAACGCCGATTCTTGATTCTAGAATTCTAATTTTTTCTATGAGCGCACTTTCTGGCTGAGCAATTGGTAATCTGGTGTCGAAAATACGCTCCTGGCGCAACTTGACCCTTCAAATTGACCGACTATGGTGACCTGGAATCAGGGAATACAGTCCTGTGTACTGTTAATTTAGTACGTCCTAACTTCCTAGATATTCTAGAATTTTACTTTAATTTTTTCATATTATTTATGTTTTCCTGCATCGTTTATTACACTTTTTGTTATGGGCAACATGGCATCTTCAAAACGTTTGCGGTAGCGGTAATGAAGGGATTTTAGAATAGTAATGGTTGATTTTTTCCTTAGTTGCTGGAGTAACCTGCGTTTCTTGGGTATTTATTAATTACAATTCTCGATTAGTAAGGTAAGTGAATAAATTCTATGTATAATATACCATACCCCTGTCCTGATCATCCTTTGCCTTTACTGACGCGTTCTTTCTCTATCTCGTCCGACCTTACCCTGCCCCAACGCTCCTAACTTCACCCTGCTCCTACTCACCCTGCTTTGCCCCCCCTCCGTGTGCGTCACTAGCCTCGTCCCGTCCCGTCCCGTCGCGTCCCGCCCCGACCTGTCGTGTTCGCTACGATTGCACTAAGTAGCATACTTTGTGTCTTTGACAAACGAGTGCTGATATGCTATGTCCTACGCGTTGCGACAATGGCTATTATACCTTCCAAAGTTTGCTTTAGTACTCAGCAGAATGAGTTTTATACTTCACATATCTCCATATACGGACGTAGATAAACGCGTTTATAATGATACACAAACAACACCGATGGTGAAATGAAGTGTTCATGTCTTATCGTGTTCTCCAATTGGCATTCCAAAGTATGTCTGGTAGGCCTCACACATTCTCTATAATGCTTGTAGAGACTACATTTTCGATTTTGTCTTGACACGTTCACACAAACATGAGCAAACTTTGTCTGCTTGATGATTACAGGTTCTTGACACTGTGCACCGAAGGAGAGGAAGTATGTATCACAGTATGCATATGTTTAATATCATCACTTTTCTGTAATGCAACAAAATTTCAATTCAACATTTCAACATCCTGGTCGCAAAAGCAAACGTTTTATAAGATAATGGTGATTTCGGAACATTCTAGACGGGGACAAAGAGGAAAAGACAATTCCCAAGAACTAGAAAAAAGATTAAAATTCGTTATATAGTGTTATCTTTACTTACACCGTCGTACTGTGGGTAGCTGTAAAAAAGATGCACTGTTGCAGTGTTCAGGCAAACTTCCAGTAACAATTTTGATCTTTAATTGCTCTAAGAATTATATGAATAAATAGAAAAGCATTATGACCTTTAAAACAATTTATTCACTTTTCGAGATGTTCGCGAAAACCTGAAAGAAAACACTATTAAATTTGCTTTTAATAGGTAGGGATTGGAGAGGGAGTAGTTTTACGAACGCTCATGCTATTGTTTTAAAGGTCACGGTACAAAAATTTCATCCACATTTGAATTAAACTAGATTTTTCTGAAAACAATCAAACGTTCCTCTACGCAAGAAAAAAATTGAAAATAAGTATTCTAAGTTATGCCCGATGAAACACTGCCATTCAGTGAAAACTGCATCGAAATCGGTTTAGCCGTTCCAGAGATTACTCCGGACAAACACACACAAATTGTAAAAAAAATTAAATTGGTTTTTGTATCATCTAAACGTAGATATGAGAGTATAAAAAGTTATTTTGAAATCGTGGACACTTCATTTTTGGTTATATAAATAGATACCGTACAGGGGTGGTTCCAAGATTCATGCATAGGTTTGAATCATAATTTGTTCTTCGCACGATGAAATTCTCTATATTTTCCTAAATCGAGCGACTGGCAGCGGCATATATCAGATATTGCAATTAAAGTCCGCTATGCTTTCCTTGTAAGTAATTGTTGTTATAAAAATGAATCATCTCTGCAAAATAATAATTTACATTGTTTCTTGCGTATTATTGACAATGAGTAATTCGCAAAAAAATCCAGACCCTTCCATGTTTGGATGTTTTTAAAATTTTTTACTATTATGAAATAGAGATTTGAAAGAGGAATACACGTTCTCAATATACCTGTATATGCGATGCTCCATTTGACTCACATCGGTAACGCGGGTTACTTTGTATACCTTTGCATACGATCCCTTCCATTCATGTTGCCTTTTATGAAACGTCCTTTCTGAACAGAATATCAAACAGACGAATAAACAAAACAGCCCCATATTTTATTGTAAATATGGAACATACATTCGCATCCCGCATGAAATATCTATCCACAGCCGAAAAATCCGCATTTCGTATCGCACCCGGGTCACATCTGTTCATAAAGGCGCACCCCTCCTCGCCTTGGCCATCTGCGTACAGTCTGCGTAGCAAAGCGGGGAGTCGACCGGAAGCTGAGAGCAGGGAGCGCGGCAGGAAATCGCGTCACTTCCCCGGCACGGCGCCAGGGGCCTCTCCTCCTCCCCCCTCCTCCGCCACCTCCTTCTTCTTCTTTTCATTGGCGAGCGTGCGTGTTGAGGGAGCGATTCCATTGTCTCCGGGGTTATGAGGTCGTTTAAAGAACAGACGGTCTGGAAGTCGCGGTCATTACGACTCCCGCAATCCACCCGGCTGTGTGGCGACGGCCGCGGAGGCCGAGGCGAGGGTCAGCCGGAGCGAGTGGGGCCGGGAGGGGGCGGCGGAAGGAGCAGGAGGGTGGCAGCGGGCCGATTAGAAATACAACGCGCGCCGCCCCCGTCGCTGATCGGGGAGGCGGGGGAGGAATGAGGACGAGGCCGGCGCGGGTGGCGCCAAGGGTTGCGGCTCGGGACGTAGCGTGGGGGTGCGGCGCGGCTCGGCGCGGCGCGGCGAGGGGGGCGGGGCCAATCCGGAACGGCGCTTGGTTTGGTGAGCACGCGAGAGAGGGGCGCCATGAGCAAGGCGGGAATGATTGCGGGGGAGAAGCGGACACGATGAGGAGGGTCAGGGTAGGTGGCCGTTTAGCGAGACGTGATAATGGGGAGAGGGGACGAGGGTAGGAGTAGGGAAGGGAGTACATGTGGAATAATTAGGAAAACAGGAAATTCTGGGAGTGGAAGTGGAAAGAGGAAGATCAGGGAGGTGAGAATTCTCTGAAATAAGATTGGAACAACACAAGCTAGCTGATTACGAAAGTGTGTCGGGGTCGTTTGGTAAGAGAATTGTCTGACAATGGACACTTCCTGAGAGACAATGGTTGCAAGGAATGCGAAAGTCTTTCAGAATACGAGTAGACATTGGGTGCTTATGACACATAATTCTATCTTCTCGGTACGTGTGCTACCCGTTAATGTGGCATGGTGAATGAATAACATTTCGGGAGTGAATGTAATGTGACTATTTAAAATGAATTACAGATACTTGCAGTGTTCCTGTGCGTTGAATTCATAGCACTGTTAACACTTCTTGTGGGATTCAAATCAGCATTACTACTCTGAGCGTGTACTACATCCGGTAGAGATTACAAGGCAAAAGGAGATGGAAAGCTAGGTACATTATGCTGATCTGGTTCCTGAATAAAAGCTTCTTGAAGACTTGAAAATATAGGGGGGGTGGAACTCGGCTTCGGCGCCTTGTTGAGACGACACTGCACAGGCAGGCATGTGACAAATTGCCTGCTCCAAGCGTTTCTTTTGTCAAGTTACGGCGTACTTCGGAAGTGGAACCGGCTGAAAGTGCTCAGTGACAACATCCGTTTCCACTGCAACAACACTTCCCGGGGCCCAAACAATGTCGAATTTTCAACACTAGTTACGTAGATGGATCGAATTCAACCATGATGTGGAAGAAAATTTTAGCTACAATCTTCTCGATTTTGTAGTTTTCCGTGGTTTCTCTGAGCAATAGCAGAAGACGGCGAGGTCAATGCCCTAAAAGGGGCACGGACCGCGGCGATGTCGTTATAC
Source organism: Teleogryllus oceanicus (assembly GCA_964035755.1). Classification (NCBI taxonomy): domain Eukaryota; kingdom Metazoa; phylum Arthropoda; class Insecta; order Orthoptera; family Gryllidae; genus Teleogryllus; species Teleogryllus oceanicus. Next base: position 75,324,234 of record CAXIVR010000001.1, on the reverse strand, counting down.
TTTCTCTCCCCTTTTACCTTAATCACTCGCACACATCCATTACACTACTAGAAATGTCGGGCGACCAGTCGCAAACGTAAAGCTTGGTCCGTCTCGGGCGTCGCATGCTGGTAGAGATACATGAAGCGAGAAATTTCTTAACCCACGTGTAGGTTTACACTGGATCTCACGTTCCAGCGGGGAAGGAACACCACCACCTCCCAGCTATAAGATTCACCGCCGTAGCTAATTACTAATTACCAAGGTGGTTGACACGCCGGGGAAAGCTAAATAGTACTCAGTCATTTGGGAGTTGGTCAGAGGACATTGCCTCACAACCTTTGTTAACCCACGTCTTGTGTGGTGGGTTGCATAACTTCCACCCTGTTTGAGGGTCTTTTACGTCGCTGCTTTAGCTGGTTTCGAGAACCCTGTGTTCCCAAACTTAAAAAGTTATTTGTGTTCGAGTTATTTCAGAGGTCCGCGGTGTACGATTATTAATGCATGTTAAAACACTCAAGTGAACAGGATGTTCGTAAGTGTTTGCGGGGAAAATCACAGTGGAATGGAGACAAAAAGAGATGAATGAGTGTGAAGGGAAAGGTAACATAGTTATAATTAACGCAATACACAAAGGAAAAATTAATACTTGCAGGTTCAAGAGGTTCCCATATTATGAAAATAAGTGACAAAGATGGTTATTTCTTTTACGAAGCATACACTCTTTAATGTTTTATTACTTTGTGGATAATGCCATTTTAAAAATAAATACGCACACAAGGAAATATTTGAAGTGCTTTTATGCTCGCCCTGTCATTTCATTATTTATTCTTTCCCATTTATTAGTTGATTAAATATTAAGTTTTTCACTTTCTATTACTTTAAAGTTAAAAAACTGCATATAATTACTTATTGATTTTACTACAGTGTCTCTTAGGTTAATTCTCTGCATTGTATTTTTTTTAAATATATTAAGGCGAAAATATTCGCAATGCGATATAGAGGTAAAATAATATTAACCATCTAACAGTGAAAGTATCACATTCCCAAGGAAGTGGGACGTGGTAATTTTAACAGTAACTCTCCCTTCGTGTGGAGTAGCTCATTGATTGAACAAGAGGGTGTTATTGCGTTGCAGAGGAGAAAGTAGCGTTGAGGATATAAAGGGCAAGGTAGCAGAGGATGTGCAGGTAGAAGTTGAAGCAAGACCGCCGCCGGAAGGACGAAGCGTGCGAGGAGGTGGGGGAGGCAGGGGCTGGGGCGCGGGCGCAGGCGGCCACGGCGCCTGGAAAGACGCAGCGCGGGGAAAGACGGCGGCTGTTTGCGGCGAGGGCGATGGCGCGACGCTATGGTGGGGGCGGGGCGGGAATAGGGCGGGGCGGGGAGGGCGGTGCAGGAGGGGCGGCGCGGGGAAAGGGGCGGGCTCGGAGGCGACGGCGAGGGTGCGGGCGCGAGGAAGGCGGCGGGCCCATCGACCGGCGCCGAAGAGGCTACTCGACCCCGCCTCTTTCCCCGGCGCCGCCCCCTCCTCTCCGCCCCTCCCCGCGGGCGTCGCGTCCCGCAACACCGCTTTGCATATCGGCCGCCTTTCGGCGCCGCCGCCTCCGCCTCAGCGCCGCCGGGTGTATCCAGTACCGTCTCTGCTCTTCGCTGTTGCTACTTCGGCGAACCTCTGCGACCGATGCAGCTACTAATGCACGCTCCACCAGAGCGCTTGTTTATTTTTTATCTTCTCGTCTTCCTACCAACGCTATTATCAGTTCTTCCGCTCTTGAGGTTTCCTTCATGTTCAGTCATCACCTGTGTATCTCAAAAATCTGGAAAGCAGCTGTCACTCTCTCTACCTGTAATATCACGTTTCGCGGAGTTTACTGCAACTATCCTCATGACTTCCATTTCTGACGAAGATGTGAACTTTGTTGACATGGACTTCGGTACATCACATATCACATCTGACTTTCGTAGTAGTTTCTCTCATTCTCTTTGATCCAGCCATTCTTCAGTCACCATCATCATTTCCATGATCACTCAGAAGTTCATAATTAGAAAGTATCATGAGCGCTTTCCCAACGAACGCTCTGAAATATGATTGGCTATGTCACTCACGGCACACTAATCATCTACTTAGGTTTCACCACTGATTACATATTCTGGTCTGAAATGAGAATGTGAGCCCTCAGAACATTAATGAATGTTATGAATGAGTAAATACCATAACCTTCTATGCAGAATCTCCGTATAAAAGGTTTCTTCTTGTGTTTATTGCAATAGATAATGACTTTCCTGAATGCTTTCTGTGAATATACGGGATATAAATAAAAACAAATTCATTTGGGGAAGAAAAGTGCTATTTTTTCATACATCACTGTTTTTCCTGTACTTACACTATTTCTTCCGCCTTTAAATTTACTTTTCCTACGATGAAATGCGGTTATCGTCAATCTAACTCCAGTATGATTCTTAGAACTAAATAAATCAGCGAACTATTACATAAGTAATCACAGTGCAGTGAATTGAAATAATTGCAGTGAAAATTTTAAAATACTGTTTGCGTTTTAAGATCGATTCTTTCTAGTTTTCTACTTAGTTACATTAGTTTCGACTTCGATGTCTCTCTTTTTAGCATCGTTACATAATTGTTTTGAATTTAACTGTGGAATGTTGTAAAAATCGTTTACTCTCCGGCATTACAACCGTCTCATTTCTTCGCACTGATCCTTCTTCCTTTGCACCGATCTTTCTCCTTAAACATTCTTTCTTCCTTTCACAGCTTCGCCTCTCCTTTCCTCCCTGTATCTCCGTTTCCCCTCCTATCCTCTTTTTGCTCTATATTGGTTTAGTGGTGAGTTGTAGTTGACATTTACATAATTGAAATGATTGAAGGCATTGTCATTGTCAACAATACTATTTATTTCAATAATAGCAGCTTTCGATGGCTTAGCCATCATCATCAGTTTTCTGATACAAGAAAAATATAAAATTAGAATTAACATAGTTACATAATTTAAAACATCTTAAGAAATGAAAGGAGAAGAATTAAAGAGAAGAAAAGAATGAAAGAAAGACGGGGGCGGAGAGTTAGATCTTTATAATATAAAATAATTTACTTGATTTAAAAACATCTTAAGAAATGAAAGGTGAAGAATTAAAGAAAAGAAAAGAAAAGAAAGAAGGGGACTGAGAGTTTGATCTTTTTGTATTATAGTAGTTTTGTAAATTTAAAAAAACTACTATAATACAAAAAGATCTAACTCTCCGTCCCCTTCTTTCTTTCTTTCTTCCTTTCTTTCTTTCTTGTCTTTTCTTTAATTCTTTTCCTTTCATTTCTTACGATGTTTTAAATTATGTAACTATGTTAATTCTAATTTTATATTTTTCTTGTATCAGAAAACTGATGATGATGGCTAAGCCATCCAAAGATGCTCTTATTGAAATAAATAGTATTGTTGACAATGACAACGCCTTCAATCATTTCAATTCTTTCTGCTCTCCCTTCCCCTCTAAACTCTTCCAGTCATTCCTTTTCTCCCTCCCTCATTCCTTCCTCCTTCCCCAATGTACCTTCATCTCTCCCTCCCTGTCCTCATCAAATTCCAACGCTGAATCTCATCGGTGCTATCGCGCGAGACGCCACCGCCTGGAAAATGGGGAATCTGAGGGAAGTAGTGTTATTAGGTTTTAGCCTTGCGGCCGAGCGGGACCGCTTTCGGGATTGCTGCTCTGATGAGGACGCCAAATTGATGAACGTCAGAAAGGTGAAGTAGCTTGTTTTCGATACGCTTGGTTTACTGGCCGCTTCTTTAAGCGGTTTACTTTGAGATGAATTGTGGGGAACTTCGGAAAAGCGAAGCTTTTTGATCGCAAGTTCTTCATAGTTTATTTTTCTATACAGTGCGTAAATTGCAATTGATGTATCACTCTTTAGCCACAATGGTGGTATAAATCTTACTTTGCCAGAAATGAAGTTATTTGTAAGATGAGCTCTTTGTGCTGAAATAGTCGCATAAGCGTGCTTAGCAAGTTTGTCGCGACGTAGAAATTGTAGCGATGTGATACCAATGTATTTCTTGAGCAAACAATTGCCATGAGCAATCCAATAATAAAATTCGGATATTTTGTTCAGTATAGTATTATAATATTTAGAGTTTCTGCTGTCATTGAAGTTTTATAAATCTACAAGAACTTATAAATTTGGAAAAAGCGGATAATCTGTCTTATCCCTTTACGAAATATGTAGGTCTCGTGGAGTATTGCCCTTCTTAGAAACTAACATTTATGGTACTAAAAATAAGATTAAATGAATTTTGCAGAAACAAATGAGTTAATAAAAATGGTTTGTGTAAGATATAAGAGATGGGAATATTTGAATATCAGGATGTATACTTCCGTATTTTCTCTCATAGGTAGTTATATTATTTATAAATTGTTCTTATAAATCCGGGCATTTACCAATATCAGGCTAATTCTATTTCTCACCCATTTCAATTATTTTTTCACAAGATGGATCCCAGTTTTTGAGCGAAAATAGATTAGATGTCAAGCTTATTTGGCCTGGGCTATAATAATGTCATGGTATTCTGGAGTCGGGCCAATGTAGTCCACAGTATAGATTTGTCTTGCCCTTTCATACATTCCTCACTTCTTTGTATGGTTTATTAAATTTAAACAACTCCAGTAGTTGTCATATCTGTTGATATCATTAGGGTATTTTGAGCTTCTCGTATGGCATTTCGTTTAGTAATTAACATAGTTTCTATGTATGTATTTAAAATAATATATTTTTCATGAATATTTACGTTTGCTTGAACTTGAGAGGCAATCGTCTGATATTTATTTATTGGCTTTTCATGTGGATATCTTTTTTTCGGATGACTGAATATAACATTAAATGCAATTCTTATTAACAATCCAGCATTTATTAATCGAAACACATTGTCTACTGTTGTATGTTATACCAATTTTTGTGTTTGTGGGTCGCCGGGAAGGTAGCGTTGCCGCCTCTACTGTTATTGCCACGTCTGCGCTGCATATGCTTTCCCAGGCAATATAAAATGAATACCAGATTTCGGTCCTATTTTTTCCCTATTTTTATCTCCAATACCTGTACTGTCTGGATATTTTAATGAGTAGAAATGTTGATGTTGGGCATCGTAAAATCATAGTAGAAGCGCTAAACTGGTACGTACTCTCTATCTCCTTCATTTGTTAATTCCGACTTGGCGGCATCAAGGGTAGACACGTCATTCAAGACACTGCTGCTATTGTCACTAGAAACCCACAGACAATGACAAGAATGTAATTCATGTGACTTGTGTAATTTATGCCTAAGGAGCTTATATTAGCAAACCAATATAAAGTTTCAAATATAAGGAAAAAAGCGTATTTTAATGAGCCAGAGTGATACGGATCCAGACCAGATATTCTTACTAAAGTGTCTATGTCTCTAACTAAAAACAGTTATTGTCAAGGAATTATATGAAGTTGTTATACATTTTGTGTTTCCTAATTTTCGCTGATGCTAATAGCACTTCCGTTCGCACAACATATTTTATTACAATCTAATCCATACACTGGATTGATTGTTATGTTGATCTTGATCTATCCTCACGATTCTCCATGTACGATTTATTTTTTTCATATTGGTAATAAAGTGTAAACTCGGTATTGCGTTAATTGTAGCGTAATTCCACTACAAAATAACAGAACCGCATTTATCAGATCAAAAGAAATTGAGTTTGAGTGAAACAGTGGATGTGATTATGTGCGGAATGTAATTAAAGAAGAAAGTGGAGTGCTTTGTGGGCTTACACATATTTTCTCTTCGCTTTGCTCCTCGAAAACGTCGTTGTGTATGACAGTTCGTTCTGATGATCTTTACTGACACTAAAACACATCTAACATAATTGTGAGTAGCCATATATTCTATGGCATCCAGCAAACAATGAGCGTCCATGGTCTGTAAACTTGAGTAAGAATTGTCGCGGCTACGCAAGCAGTCACATTCGGCTTCGTAACCCTCCATTGAATACGATGTTTGCTGTGATCCCATCCACACAATTCCACTCGCACTCTGGTCTTTTCTGTGGTGTCTTTGTGTCAGCTTGACGAACAGAAGGAGAGTACGTTAGCAATAATTGTTGTTTTTTCTCTAGTAAATCCCAATGTAAATAGAACATGCATAATTTTATTAAGCTAAAATTATGTAATTGTGTCACTGAATGTTAGTTATATTGTAATAGAAGCATGCAAAACTTTATAATATAATGTGTAAATAACTGTATTTGTGGGTTTTTAATAGAGCTGTGATATATTTCATTAAGTTGTATGACTAGTAATAAAAACTACAAATTTTACAGTTTGAAAGTACTCACTTGGTGTATATACCTTTTGAGACTAATACAATGTACTACTCTCGAGTTTCTCATATTTTAAATTCTTCTTTCCGACAGTAAGGAACTCGTGCGATGATTTTTCATCTACCTCACAAATGGTGTAGGCCGTGAAATATCATCCATTTTTTAGATTTATACAGAAAAATATTAAAAAATCGCTTGTGGAATTAAAACGAATATCTAAATTTTAAACGTATGCGTTCTTTAAAAATATCATACTAATTCTCTACTGAACTTCATTAGACATTTCCGTCGCAAGTATTCATCAGCTCAGTAAAGTGGATTGTAAAACTTTTCAGGTTCTTGCCAATATCCAACTCAACCGCAGTCGGGCAAAGCTCGTTAAGGGCGAATGGTGAAATCCTCGTAATTAATATCCGGAAACGGTGTTAATGCGGCACTAACTGTCGTAGTTCACTCTATTCAACTCATATGCGGGATAATACCGATCCCATTGGTGCCAGATAAGTGATCTAGTTACAGAATCGTTCTCTTTGATAGTTTCACTTTGCATTGTAGATTTGCGTAAATTGGGTCCTAGATCCTCCTATTGACAAATGATAAAGCCCACTGATTTAGGCGACTAGTTGTGTGACATAATTGGTGGCAAGGCTCTAAGTAATGGATATTATTGATATTTTCTTAATGTTATTTTTAAATTCTAACATAAGGTGTATTTATTTGTTTACTGGTTTATGTCAAATTTGCCTGGGAATTGATTAGACACCAGGATTTGCTACACTGTACACCGAAAAATTCCTAAGGGTATGACGAAAGGAACAAACACTTCGAGCGGAGATGATTGTGGAGTAGCAAAATTTAAATCAAAGTAATAACTAGAAAGCAAGTGGCCGAAGAATAATTATGTAAGTGTGAAAGTATAAAACAATGAACAATAGCTAGACTTCATGTTGTGAGCGAAAAAAATAAAAGAAGTTGCGAAATGTTGAACACTTTATAAATATAGAGATTGGAAATGGAGAAGAGGCAAAACTAAAAAGCTGGAATAAAAGAAAATGAACGATTGCAGCCCCGAAGTACGAAAGTCTTGTGCCGAAATTCAATAGCGGAGAGGACAACGTGATGAAATCATGAAAAGGACGCCACAGCGCTCGGGAAGGAAAGACAATGCGAGCATACAAGCTAGCGAGGCTGATCTGCCCGACTGCCTCTTCTCCCTCCGTTGCCGCAGGAAACTGGGCTAAAACGGGCTCATATACGGCCATTGGGTTTCATGTATAGTACAGATTAAATAACGCGTAGAAAATATCGATGCAGATCACGAATATTTGATAGAATAACTTCAGAAACTGTTTTTTAATGACAAATTATAGATATTAACACCCCTCCTATTTTTTATTTTGTTCGTTTTAATCAATTTGGTATGATTTGCCGGGCGGTTAAAATTTCTAATTAATAAGGTCGTTTTTTTTTTTTAATTTGTTTCGTATATATTGGTAGATTTGTCCTTTAGAAATCGAAAATTAGGTATCTATAGGTTTTTTGAGCACTGAATTCAAATTGGGCAACATTTCGAATTTGTGAGTTTTTTCAAATTGGTAAAGTTTATTGACGTGCAATTAAGTGAAAAGTTTGTTTTGTGTCTTTTTCACGATGCAGTAATTTTCACGATTGTAAGTAGCGCTAGGTTGCTACTATGCAATCTCAAAATGAACGTCTTTAAATGAACATTTTTTCTTAAACGTTTGGTACCCATACGGCCAAACAGTGACAGCAATTTATAAAACATTTGATTCCCCAATGAAATTACATAAGCATAATTTTGTTTCTCACTTTAATATTGTTTAGTGTAACTTTTTGTATAACATAAACGATCAAAAGATGAGTAAAAGTTGAATTTGGATTTAAAAATAATATAACTAGCATGAATATCATCTACATGTTGCGTCATTACTAAAGATTTGTTGTCGTTTTCCTTCTAAGTCGCAGTTTTCAGCTCGTTTCAGGCTACTGTGCGCTTTCACAGCCAACTCCGCACTCACAACCAACTTCACTCCGGTCGCCGCCTGCGTTCCCTCTCCTCCGCCTCCCCTTCTGTTTACGCCGAACACATTGCTTGCGCCGCCCCTTCTGTATCCACTGTCCCTGACGTCATACCATCCCTTGAATTTCCCACCGTCCCCTACCGCAGAGAGCCCCCTCCACGCGGAGACCCGTTGCCCACGTCCACCATCCGCACACAAACCGCGATATTACTATTTCCACTACGAGAAACAACGTCATGTTGCAATACCATCTCAAAGACAGACCAACCTATCGTAATCCCACCTCTTGAACTTCGTCGTGGTCTCTTCAATGAAAATCTGTTTCATCCTTCCATAGCATCACTCGAGCCATAATGCCACATATGAGAGGTCCAATGCACAAATGGTACAAATGCATTTTTGGCCAATTTCGAATTAATTCAGTGTGAAGTTAAAATTCCAAATTATTTCGTGTGTCATGGGTACGAGTATTCAAATTGCTTAAAGAGTTGCGTTTTAGCAGCGAAAACAAGTGTCTTCCATACCGTTTTCTCTAAGTCAATCAAATTAATGAAATGTTTTCTCAATGCCACATTTAGTGCATTTGTATTCTTTGTGTTCTCTTCCCTTCATATCATAATGAAAAAACGCTATGATTATTTGTTACTTTTATTAAACACTCATACTATATCCGTATCTGTTGGCATGCGATCAGTTCCCAGCATTACCATATTCTTCATTATGATTACAGTGCTTAGAGCATTTGGCCAAGCCTGGATTACTGTGTGGTTTAATGGATAGTGGTAGTGAGAATATCAATTATGGTGGAACAAAGGAGGAATGTGGGTTGGAAGAGAGCTCGACAAATCTGCCAATTCACCATCTTTAATTTTTGGTGGATCGACCAAGATTTGCTCCTCTGTAGCGGCAGGTGAAAACCTACCACTCTGGGTCCACACACCCGCGACAACCCCACCGCCATGACGAAGGCCTGTGCCTCTGCACCTTCGCCGCGTCCGTCGCCATCCAGCAGGCGGCTGCCAGAGCGTTCGGCTGAGGCGTGCCGCCCGCAGCGCGCCGCGTTGTTTTCCTTCCAGAGAGCCGCGCCCGCCCCCTTCCGCCCCGGGCGTCGCCCCCCCCCTCCTGTCAGCCCCTCCCCCTCCGTCCACCCGCGCCGGCGGCGCATCGCTTTCGATCGCGCTGCGCCGCCGCGGGCGCCGCGCCCTGCACGCCCCCGCCCCCGCTCCGTCCCCCCCGGCGCCGCCGCCCCGCCCCGCGCAGGCGACCTCGCGCCGCGCCCTCGCCGCTCCGGCGGCTAACCGCGGCCCGCCCTGCGCCGCGCGCCACCAGCGCTGGCGGCCGCCCGCGTTCGCCGGCAGAGGCGGTGGAGGTGACAATGGCGGTGGCGGGGGCAGCAATGACTGTGAAGGCGGCGGCAATGGCAACGGTATTGCGGAGAACCGAGCAGGTAGAGATGCCAAGGGCTATGATGGGAGTGTCAAAGTCTATGATGGAGGCGCCAGCAGCTCTGTGGAAGCCTCAACGGCTGCGATGCAGGCGCGTACGGGTGTGATGGAGGCACCAACGGTTATGATGGGAGTGCCAAAGTCTATGATGGAGGCGCCAGCATATATGATGGAGGCCACAACGACTGTGATGCAGGCGCGTACGGCTGTGAATGCAGGCGCCTACGGCTGTGATGCAGGCGCCTACGGCGGCAAAGTCTGTGATGGAAGCCCCAAAGTCCATGATGGATGCGACAGCACCTATGATGGAGGTCCCAACAGCTGTGATGCAGGCGCCAACGGTTATGATGGAGGCGGAAGAGGTGGCGGCGGTGGCGGAGACGACGGAAGCCAGGGAGTCGGCGTTCGGGGAGCGAGGGGGGCGGTGGATGCGACGCGCCTCAGCGAGCTCTTACGGGCGCGGTCACGCGTTCGCTCTGCGGTGTGCGAGGGCGGGCGTGCGGGCGACACGCGGGTGCCGCCCTCCGATCGTTTGGGGGTTGGTGGTTCCCGGCCTCGTGGTCGTGTGGCTCCGCAACAGAACACGATATCGACCAACACTATTATACGCATGTCCGATCTGGACTAAAGTCGCAAAAACCAATCTCAACAAAATGCAAATATTTCAAAACAAATATTTAAGATTAATAACCAGAGCTCCATGGTTTATAAGCAATAAACAACTACATCACGATCTAAACATAAATGAAATAGCTCCCCAAATAGCATATCTATCAAACAACTTTTACACCAATTTACCCTTCATAAAGGCATCAACTCACTACAGACTCGGAAAAGATCCCAGATACAAAACCAGAATAAAGAACATTTTTTCCTCCAGATATTTTCAAATATCGACTAATTCTGTTGAGGTGCTATTTGTTTCCTCTCTCTATTAAGTTGGTTAAGTACAATTTTGAATTAGATTAAGTTGATTAGATTAAGTCGATTAGATTTAGTTGATTAGATTAAGTGAATTAGATTAAGTCACCTTACAATTGCAAAGTTTCACTTGTAAACTGAACATTGTAATTTCAACTAAATAATAAATATTAAAAAAAAGAACACGATACGCCCGTACCTCGGTTCCGCCGAACTCCCTTCTACGGATTTAAGGAGCAACGAACCAAATCTAGAATCTGATTTTAAATTTAAAAAGTTGAATTTACTGTTTCATTGTGAATACTTACAGTGTACTGGTATTTTTCTTTGTCATGTAGACTACTTGATTAGTACGTACAACGTGATTTATTTATTTCTGTTGTTATATATAGGCATCTGAATATAACCTTACTTTTTGTGGGTATTTTCCAACAATGGATTTCGTTAAACCAGATGTTTCACCTTCGTCTGATCTTTTAGATTTGCGGACTGGAAGTATGTATGTACTCACTCATCTTATTTCAAGTGAAATTACTAATGACTACAATAACTTTATTAGTTATTGTAGTCATTGGGCATAGCTGAAAATAGAGCTTTGAAGAAATTAATTGAATGCGAAAACTAAGAAATATCTGATGTTCTTGACATGTTCTTACTTTTCCTTTTAAATTTTTGATGTCTTCCTCTCTGATTTTGAAGCATGAATATATATTTGTAATTTACACTTACACAAAATAATTTTTGATCTGCATGCGAGTATGGTGAGCTCTTCTCTTTTTTAATAACATGTATCAAGTTTCAATTATATTTTGTTGATGAAAGTGAATTTGTAATGTCTATATTGAAATCTCCCTTACAGAAATAATATTTGAAAGGAACATCACTGATATCATTCTTTTGCTTTATTCCTTTATTTCTACTTTCACAAAATGCATTTAGTGGAAAACTTAATCTAACTATTAGATTGTAAATAATAGAATGTAATTGTATGCATTGGAAATATTTCGTATAAATGTTATATTAACGAGTGAGCGAGTTCTGACCGCTTTTTTTGTGGTTGTATTTTGTGTCGTTTATTTTAATGAACTAGGTAACGAGCAGCAAATTTTTATGCATTGTTGACTCAAAGTTTTCTATTTGAGTTACATTTTGTGATCTGAAATAAAGAACAGCAATAAATCATATTCGCGTTACACACCATTATGTTATAACATTCATTTTTTTTTGTTTTCGTGTTGTTTCACCATTTCATAGCTATACTATCTTCATTTTGTACCTCTTAGAAAAAACTTGTATTCTCCTTACAGTTATTTATTGAACCAAAAAAATGGGGAAATAATTCAGGAAAGAATGTTTTGCGCTTAATGTTTAAATAAATCTTTTAAAATATTTTAATGTGTGATTTTATTATCTCTATTAATTTTATAACTTTCATGTCCTTTTATTCATGTGATTTTAAATAGGAAAAACGAAATATCAACTAAAAAAGTATTATCTGCTGGGATCTGCTGGTGAACATACGTTGCACACATTGTTTTAACTCTCTCCGGAATGCGGGAGTCGTATCTATTACATATATCTCACAAGGCTTGCAAGACAAACTCATTTCTGAATCAGTACCCTGACTTTCCTCCCAACGCTCCCTGGATCCATTATTCTCCATCTACTGCCACTGATGATTCTCGGTGCGCTTTTGTGGTTTTTGTTTTGTCACTTCCACAAATTCCGCCACCCAAGATCCGACGTTGGCGGCAGCTCATTTCCTGCACCTGCACTACGGCGCCTCCATGTGTTCTCGTTCCTGGGACATTCATTTTACTACACCCCTAGCATACTCTTCACGTGTTCTTTTTTTGCCAACATTTAAAAAACTCAATCGGTTAGATTGCTCTGTTAGAAATTATTAATGATTACGGCTTTACGAAATGTATTTCGGTTCATATAACGGTTTTAAGAGGTATTGAGAGGAGTGAGGCTGTATTTCCCATTCAAAAATTATCGAAGGACTATCGGCGCATCTCATTTGTGAAGACTGGACGAAAATCTTAATGGATGTGGATGTTACAGGAACAATTAACGAATATACAAATTACAATATGTACAAGCAACTTCTGTAACATAGCATTATGAAATCAAAATGAATCATGTTTTCTTAACAAAGTTATCGCATTAAAATATAAAAATAAAATGTAAATATTATTGAAGCTTGAAAAACCAACGTTATGAATTCAACCATTCACTACCGTATGACATTTATTTATTATTGTATTGGTATAATTGTTATAGTGGATGACTAGAATTCTGTAATGTCAAAGTTTCTAGAAGCTTCGGGAGATTAAAGAAAATCTTACACCTCTAATTCGAAAGGTATTCCGTTTCTGTCAAAAGTAATTTTCCAGTGTAGAAGACGGCTCATCGCGATAATTTTGCCATCTGGTTACATGCGAATATACCTGAAGTATTCATAATTGGTTCCAACTTTTGTCGAAAATTCAACAGGTAATAAACACATGAGAACAACGTAGTGAAATGGTAGATGCATGTACAATTTTGGGTATTGTAACGGGAATGTGTCCAAACTAGAACAATTTCCTGCGTAACCGAATTTGTGTGTTTTATGTCAATTTTCAGAAACTGAATCAAAAGAGACTGGTTTTTGTCATATTATTACTTATGGTCTAAGGACATGCGGCCAAAATTTTTTCAGAAGTCTGTACTGCGAGCAAACGCACGCTTCGGATCTTAAGATGTACGGAGGCAGGGTTAAATATCTCTGGGCATGACGCTATAGCAGCTTAATTGTAAAGATACTCTCGGGTTAAACTTGAATCCATGATCAGTAAGTAAAATATACCAAAAATACTGATTTATTACGAAGAACATGTCATACTATATAATTATTTTGCAAAAACAAATAAATGAAGAAAGAATATACGAGCCTGACGACAGAAGACCAAGGTCCCTGCTCCATGCCATAGGATTGCAAGATACACCAACGGGAGGGATGCGCGCACGAGCGTGCAATTTTGAGGAACAAAGTTGACTTAAATTTGATACACATGTGTTGGATTCCGAGAACGCAGTGTCTAAACGATTAAAACAAATACCAGAGGAACTAAATTCAATTCCTTCATAGGCAACCAGTGGCAACAATCGCAAATAGTACAAAACGTCATATGATAAGCTACTTCCGAGTCTCCCTCAAATCACTTTGAGATCCCCTCAAAACCCAGTTTGAAAACCTATTATTCATAATAAATTATAGTTTGAGATAAAAAGAATAACTTTACTATTATTATAGTGAATTCAGTATTAAGAAATATATTGTGATTGACCACACATTATAATGAATAATTATTAATACGGAATTTTTTTTTCGGCCTTTCATTTTTGACGGGTTACCCTTGTAAATTTTATTTTTTTTTGTCATCCTGCGATGCCTTAGCCTTGTAAAGTACCTTATCAGCGAATTTGAGAATCTCAACTACGAACACGCCGACAAATGTTACTAAAGGTCCTGAGATCACAGGCGTCAGTCATACGGAAGATATAGTTTTCTACGTTCCGTTTTGTTGTGCTTCTTTAAAATGTGCTTTATATTTCTTATTGTCGCACATAAAAGTCAAAATATCTGTACACTGGAATAGCCACAGCACGCGGCCAATCCGTTGCCTGAAAATGCTCGTGGGGACTTTTTATCCGGCGAACCACAAAGCTCGAAAGTAGTTACTGAACATAGGGCCGAAAAAGTCGAACGTCATCGTTCAGACGAACGCGATAAAACCGTAAAAACTCGTTACGTTTTGGTAGTCCCTCGTATGCTTTGACATATCCACCAATGACGCTCTGTAGTTACATCACTCATATTGTCCTCATGTCACTTTACAATAATTTTGAACTTCATTGTATCACTTCCAAAAATCGTAATAAATGTAATCGATATTTCATCCTACAATACTTTTTTCACAATCTTAAAAAACAAGTTAATGAATATTGTTAACTATTTAATATTCTATCAAACAAACATTTTTTCATAAAAAAGGTCTTTTTCGGATTCATGACTTTTTACCTTTACCTTTTTACCTTTTTACCTTAGGAACTGCCACTTTATTTAGCATTTTCATTTACTTAACATAAAAGCAGTTGAAAACTGTGTGACGTAATATGGGGAGAAGTGCGTTTTCTTGAGCTTTAGGATCCCTATCCTAAATCATATATTTGTTAAGTGAATTATGAATATAGGTAGCATCGAGCGTTTTTGGGAAGAATTGATAAGAAAATATTTGCTTTCGTTTGTCTTTGTCATTGCTTTCCTTTTTTGTCATTGGAAATAGTTTTATTTACAATAGATCTATTTTCAAAGACAAACAAAGACTACACATCTTCGCCATTATTCCTTATCGTGTCCTTTGTGAAGAAATCGACTTACTGCCCCAGAACGTGAAAAGCTATTATTGGAATAACTAAGCTGAAGTCTAATAATTGAGCTCAAGAAAATGTATACAGATAATGAAGCAACGTTTATGATGGAACTAGTGGGTGGAAACTACAAAGAATTTAATATATTATGTATTCTGAAACATACGAAGGTACTTTCTCATAATCAAGTATATTTGGGTTCGTTTTCTTTGTGAAAAAATACAACTTCATCCCAGTTTGAAACTCGCGTTACAGATTGCTGTGTTTGCCATTGTGTATTATACCGATTACACCGCAAAAGTTTACAATGCATTATATATTTCCTTAAGTAGTACATGTAGGAGATTATAATTGCAACATAATATATTTTGGTATTTTTCCTTTTCCCAAACCGATAAAAACCACGTGATCATTGTTTATTCCCTTTCAAGCAACTATATATGCATTTTACATTCCAAACTATTCACAAAGTGTTCATATGGGTTTGACATTTAATGAAGCACATATTAAACATTAAACAATTTTGCGCATTTTTAAATATCTTCAGGAAACTGGGATAGAATCACCCCCAAAATAAAATTCCGTTACATATTACTATATTTACAATTCAGCGTCCTTCTAAGTACTCAGTGGATGTTGAGAACCATGTTTCTTGCTAAGCACTTAAAAGAGATCAAGATGGCAACTTGAAATAATTGTGGACTTGCGTATTTTCAATAAATTGGGAGAAAACCATCGGAACCTTCTCAGATTTGCTTTATACTGAAATATTTATTCAATGTTTAATCCGCAAACTAAGTGAAAAATAGTTTCAAAATTTGAATATTTTATCTATAAATTACTAAAGTCTCAAAATTAGTGCAAAACTATAGTGCAAGGATTTTCAGCGGAGAAAAATGGAATTTTAGGGGTACCAACGTACCGTCACCGATTCTGCTCCGCCATGCCATCACTACCGCTGCCACTGTCAGTGCCAGCGCCGGTGCCAGTGGCACTGCCACCCAGCCCGTGCCTCCCCCCTTCCGGGCGCGGCCGCGGCGGAGGGAACTAATCAGAAATATGGCGCCGGGCTGTCGAGCGCAGCGGCCCCGCGCCTCCGCCCCGCCCCCCTCCGCTTCTAGCGTACCGACCCCCCTCCGCCCCCGCCACCGTCCCAACCCCTGCTCCGCTTCCCCGCCACTCACGTCCCGCAGCGCGGCGCCCCGCCGCCTCCCGCTCTGCTCCGCGCCCTGCGCCGCATGGCTGCGGCGGGGAGGAGCGACGCGACGCGGCGCCGAGCGAGGCCCTTCGCGGCTGCCGACAGCGCGCGACGGAGGCTGCGCTACGCGCGGGGCGAGGAGGGACCGGAGTGGGACCGGAGCGGGGACGGAACGGGTCGGGGACGGAACGGGTCGGGGACGGAACGGGTCGGGGACGGAACGGGTCGGGGACGGAACGGGTCGGGGACGGAACGGGTCGGGGACGGAACGGGTCGGGGACGGAACGGGTCGGGGACGGAACGGGTCGGGGACGGAACGGGTCGGGGACGGAACGGGTCGGGGACGGAACGGGTCGGGGACGGAACGGGTCGGGGACGGAACGGGGCGGGGACGGAACGGGTCGGGGACGGAACGGGTCGGGGACGGACGGAACGGGTCGGGGACGGACGGAACGGGTCGGGGACGGACGGAACGGGTCGGGGACGGGACGGAACGGGTCGGGGACGGGAACGGGCGGGGACGGGACGGGACGGGTCGGGGACGGGTCGGGGACGGACGGGACGGGACGGAACGGTCGGGGATGGGACGGAACGGGTCGGGGACGGACGGGACGGGACGGAACAGGTCGGGGACGGACGGAACGGGTCGGGGACGCGTCGGGGACGGACGGAACGGTCGGGGACGGACGGGGACAGGACGGGTCGGGGACAGGACGGGTCGGGGACGGACGGACGGGTTGGGGACGAATTGGGGCGGGGACGGAGTGGGGACAGAAGATGGAATGGAACGGCGACGGGGGCAGGGTTACGGGGACCGTAACAAAAGGATGCCGTCAGTAAGGTGGAAGCTCGCAGAAAATTCATGCAACTCTGCCCAGTTCGATAGTATACTTAAATGGGAAATAAGATTCGACAGGGTGAGCGTAGGGGATGGATGTACGCAAAGGAAGGCG
This sequence comes from Teleogryllus oceanicus, assembly GCA_964035755.1. NCBI lineage: Eukaryota > Metazoa > Arthropoda > Insecta > Orthoptera > Gryllidae > Teleogryllus > Teleogryllus oceanicus. The sequence goes on along the minus strand of CAXIVR010000001.1, from coordinate 75,306,921 downwards.
ATCGAGTAAAAAACAAATTTGCACATGAGTATGAATACAGTTCTTTCGTAACACGCAGTGAAAATAAATTTCTCTAACTATTCGATGGTCGTGAAGGATTTTAAAGATCTGCAGCTGCAGAAACCCTTAACGCCTGGAGTACCCCGTGGTACTATAATAAACGTCTCACTGAAGTATTTTTCTCGCTGTTGGCAGTGGTGTCTTCTTTGACAGCTGAAACTTACTTTGAAGAATCTTCTAGGCTCAAAAATTTTGTCTCTTAAGTTCTCTATATGACCGAAATACCTCCCAATACCATAATAAGGACAGTCATTTCGCAGGAAAGGAGTCTAATTGCCATTTATTTACACTCAATCCACAATTAAAGTTTTAGAAATCTCGGAATCGGTTTTTTTAGCACGATTGCATCATTTAGAATTGTCAACAATCCAGCTCATGATGAACTACACTTAACAGTTTGATGTTTTGTCAACAATGCAGGTTTGAAAATGTCTCAACGTCCAAAAGCACGTCATTCTGTGCCACAAGTGTTTGCGCCATTTTGAAAAACAAATTCTAATCCACTTGCATTCGTATCTACAAAGTGACACTTTTCGAAGATATCGGGCTTCTGCAGAGCGCTTGTCACACTGTTTATAAAACTAAGTGTAATTTCTGTTATTAATGTGTTGAGGTAACTAATAATTTGAGCAGACGGAAGAAATTGAAGGCTGAGAAGAACTTCCTGGAAGAGAGCTGTTATTTTGCTGTGACAAGCAGAAATTACAGGCAATGCCACCGGTGATTACTGAGAATTGGTTAAAGACTACTTCAACTAGTTCTAAACAAGGCAAAAGAGTTTTATAATTATCTCTCTGTAAACATGACAAATGCAAGTTTCTACGTGGGTTCTCGGAAGTCGTGTAAGATGAAAAATTTGATTCAGATACCTTTCTTCTGTTGTACTTGAGAGACATTAAATTTCATATAAAGGTATGAAAAAGAAATTGAGAGCTCGGAATACTTACAGTAGAGGTGTCGTCAAGATGAACGAGCAAAATATATACATAAATGATAAATGTTGGCTTTTTTTGGCGAATGAAAAAATGAGGACTGAAAACCTATTTCTAAATAATGTAAATCTTCAATTAAATGAGAATAATTATTTTAAGTGAGAATATAAGATATTTTATTTTGAAGGTTAAAAAGAGGGAACAGTAACTTTCAACTGTTGGAAGCAGGACAAGGGTTTCCCAGAATGAGCTTAAAAAACAACAAAAAATGGCAGAACGGAGAGAAATATTAATCACATATTCAAAACTGCCATATCGCATTCGTGTCTGTAATGTAGATACACTTTCAAACACATATATGACATATAGGAGACACGTTTCTAAAAAAACTATTACGAGAACATCATAATGGTATCGAGAGCGCATTGGGGCTTTTAAGGGGACCCGGAATGCGAAAAAAATCGATTTTCACTTTTTGGTGAATTATTAATCTTCATCATTTCCCCTTTTCAATGATGTATTCATTTTATATGGACGTTGTTTCTAAGTATTTTTATAATTAAATAAGTTGCTGTACGTCAACCTTGCTATGCATTGTTGTCGTTGTGAAATTATCTCCAAAGATTTTTACTTTACAACGAGAGAAATAAGGAAAATATGAAATTGTGAAAAGTAAGCCAAACACACTACGACATCAGTGAAATAATCTAGAAGAGTAACTGTCAAGAGATTCTGAAAATACATCATATTGATCTGAAATGGCAAACTTTGAAGCCTGATACTCGTAAGTTTTTTTCTTGCTACATATGGAACATTATTTCCTTATGTAGATAGAATTAAAGTCTTCAAACGTTTAGGCATTCTTCACCAAGTCAAACTACAAGTTTTGTCACAGCCTTTTTATTATATATTTTTATTTAAACAAATTATGTACAAGATAATGAACAATGTGGGTGTGAATATTCTAAACTTTCAAAAATTAAAAAAAAAAAAAATTTACATTTAAAATATAGTCAAGAAACTACATTAAAAACATCAATCCTCTAGTGTATATAAACGGCTTTGATAGTGTAGTGGTTATCATGCCGGGCTACTGATCCCACGTTCGCCGGATTCAAATCCAGTCAAAGTCGAGGGATATTTCAGTTGCCCAAAATCGACGGTGTGCATGCGGACGCTTCTCGGCAGGTAAAACACATCCCAGGAAAGGCACTTGGCCGATCCTGGCAAAATTAAATCCTTTAGCAATTTACCACCTATCAGAGTTTCGATTTGAATTACCGGATTGCGGATATTGTATCTAGGTCTGCGTTATCTGGTATTCAAAAACAAACGTCAAAATTGACGCTCTAGTGTCCCTGGAAAATGGCACATTACATTAGATATACTTGCCCAGGCCAAGTCTCATAAGGGGCTTCTGGAGACTAGTCTACGCACAAATAAGAGTATGGCAGTAAAAGAAGAAGAAAGTGTATATAATTTGGAAGATAACGTTCTTGAATTTAACATTATAGGAATAGGGCCTTCCCTAAAGAATGATGGGGCGAGATGAAGGGCCCAATGATCAACGATTAGCGAATAATCAGTATATTCTATAACATTCCTATGGTCCTTTGTCACCGTGAGTACTTCATCTTCCGCACTTTCAAGAAGTTTAAATCTAAAATGTGCTTAAGTTTATTCTTTCAAACGTTTTTGTAAGCTTTAAAACAATTATTATGCTTTAACACTTTCACAGATTATTCGTGAATATCTGGTACAATATCGTAGTTTTGGGGATATTTCCGTCTTTATTCTACTCACTAATAAAATGGCAAAATTGGGGTGAAAGGAACTTTATCAGTTGCATAGAACCGGCGATTCGACGGCAAGAAATATAATGTAGGAAACCCGTAACACATTTTTCGTAGTTTCTCTAAATTGAAGTTTTTATTCCAAAGCCAATCAAGTCAAAAAATGATCAGAAACTAAAAAAAGCACATTGTGAATCGCCTATCAACCGTAATAGAGTTTTTTTGTGTAAAATGTTAGCATCATGCAACATAATTTCGTATGTTTTCTAAATATAAAAGCTATCAAGCATAGTTTCTGATTAGGTACAATATGAAATAATTCTGATACACCCATTCACGTTGTGCTATAGTATTTTGTTCACACGTTGTTCACAAGTATTCTGTGCACTAGATGGTAACGTGCACGCACACACACACATACATACATACACACATGCACAAGGACACACATATACGCACACGCACAGTCACACAGACAGACACATACATACACACAGGGACACACTTAAGCTCTATAGGCAAACATTCCCTTCTTTACGAAAACATGTGGTAAAAACATAATGGGGTTCTACTATGGGTCTGCGCGTTACTGTGGATCAAGCACGGGTCTGCACGAGCAGCACCTCGTGCGTGTCGCCCCGCCACAGGGCAGCTAGTCCGCTGAAAACCGGTTTGATTCATTTATTTGTTTGTTTTGTTTCTGAGTGCGTCAAAGTATATGATCATTAGTATCGTAAGGGTACTGCATATTATAACGCGAGATGTGGCGGTGTTCTTCGCTAGAACATGAGACACGGCGTTGATCTACATTTCAACTTTCGGGGCTTTCCCCGTACAGGTATCTTCGCCAGAGAAGCACCGCCTTAGCCGGGACATGCTATGACATCTGCGGTAGCCTAGATCATATAATTTTGTGTCTGAGAGGAGGTGACCAGGATGAGGAAGGAATAATCGCACACGACCCGGAACCCTTGTATTGCGGTAGTCCCCCGATATTTGCCAGTTATTGATCGCAAAGCGAAAACCTACCGCAGGCACTAGAATTCTCCTTCAGGGGGTGAATTTGATCTAGTCATGAAGCTAGTATCGAAAATCCGCTGCCGTCGTCGGGTTCGAAACCCTAGGATCTCCCGACCGGAGTCGTTGCAGTGGCTGCACTTGTTCTGAGACAACTCAGCCGGTCTCGAGAGCCGCATGTGTGCACCCCTGTGGCAGACGAGTGTGCTGGGGGGGGGCGTGCATTGAACCTCGCCGAACGCCCGTCTACCGACGGCCAGTCGCCAGGCCTTGAAAGCTCTGGGTCTTGGCGCGGCTGCCGGCTGCTGGCGGCTGGCTCGGCGCCGCGCCGGCGTCGGGGCGTCATTGGCAGCGGGGACGGAGGCGTCGGCGTCGGCGTCGGTGTCGCTTCACCAGCGCCACGCCGTCGCCGTCGCCGCGGCGCGGCGCCCCACTAACTTGACGGCGCTCGGATGACGGGGCCTATTAGTCGCATAGGTCGTTTTTCAATTTTTGACTAATTGCTGGAAGAATGGAATTTCGCACGCCGTGAAAGATAGGGGTCGTTAATTCTAATGGGATTTTAGCACTTCCGAATAATTTGAATGAAAAGGAATGTTCTTGTTTACTTTCTGAAAGGGATGAATTTTTTCCGGCGTGGAACGCTAATGCTAATCGAAAGTAAACATTTATTTTGGGATTCCGAGAATTTTTCAATTCATTAAAATGTATTGGACATGTAAAAGCATCTTTACGTCGCAGTTTTGGTGTTGGACGATAATGAGTAACTTATAACGTCTTTTTTACGCTTTTTTCTCTAATGCGAGCTCTACTCACCCCACCGTTTTATTTTCGTAACAAAATAATTTATTTTGTAAATTAAAAAAGAGTAATTCTCATCAAAAGCGTAATAATATTCGCATTTCCTATAAATATTTGAGGTTTTAAATCTGCATAACATTGTTTCATAAGATATTTTAGGTAACTAACCCATCACTTTCTCTTAAATTTTGGTTCGTAACCATTATCCTATTGTGTTTGGAACGTGGTTAGAAATAAATCAATCAAAATATTAATATCTATTACAGAGAGCTTGTAATTTGATTATCAATGGTCAAATGCGTACATTATTAAATGAGAATTTTTCCCTTCATTCCTATCAAGGGCCGAATATGTTGAACTACTAATGTAATTCATGTTTGCGCATTTCCATGTGACTAACTAGAATTATACATGAGAAAAATTGACAAACAAATGGCATTTGTTGTTTTGGCAAAGTGAACTTCATTTTATAAATGAACATTATTTGATAGTTGGATGTCATATGTGCAAAATAAAGTGAATTGTTTCAGTTTCATTTTATAAATTTGTTAACTCTACATTTACACGAGAGTGGACTCATTTTGTAACTTCATGAAATAACATGTAGCATGAATGTCCATTTATTTTGTGTGGACGGCAACATTTCCTAGTAACATCACTCCAGTCCCTTTGTCCGAAGGGCACGTACGCGTTATCACGGGGATCGAGGGGCTCGACAGTGCTTGGATCTTTTACACATATTTACTTTGTCGCTTTACGAAGTTTTTTTTTCTATTAGAATGGTCACTAGGGAGAACTGCCTTAAAGAGACGGTAAGTAACATTATGCACATAGGAGGAAAGAAATGGTGCATTAAAATCCCAGAAAAGTATACTGGGCATAATACACGTCATATCTGATTGTCATCGATGACATTGACGTTCTTGTCACCATTGTATTGTTTTCATGTTTGTTTTATATACACATGGAGCCGGCGAAGAAACAACTACTAAGTAATATTCCGCAGTCATCTCCTGTTAGGACCAAAGCAATGTCTTAGCAATCGGCGATGAAACTCGCAATTTCCTGACAAAGATTGAAGCGTTGAGGCAATCTGACGTACAGAAATACTTTGGACAGCCTTCACTCGTCGTTTTCCGTGCGCCACAACTCTCAGAAACAACATTGCAAAAATACTAAATAAACCAATGCTCAGTGTAGTTTTGTACGAAATAATGTGCACGTTTTCCTTTCATTACTCTCGAACTCCTGCCTCCAATCATAGCACATACGGGTTGTTCGCCCGAATGTTTGGCATTTACTTAATGCAGGAATCGCAAAAACTTTATAAGAGGCGTTCTATAAACATCCACTACTCTTTGTTACAAAAAATTATATATTTAAATATTTAAAACGTGTATATATATAGCTTTAAAACCTGAAATAAACATGATCTTTATGATATCAAATAATCTACAATTACTACAAATAATCTACAAATCTACAATATTCCTTCACCTTAAATTCGCTGAAGTTAAATGTGTAATAGAAAACAAAAGCCCGGCTTGTAGGTTCTGAGTGTACCTCGAAATAAAACGCCTAACGGCGACAAATGTATTAAGATGTTAGATTTCTACGTAAATACAAACACCTCCTTCGCCTCACACTTGTAGTAAAGCTTAGCAAAATTTTCATTTGAAATATTGTTTAAAATCGCCATCACATTCGCTTGAATAGATGGCTCATCCTCGGAACGCTTCCAGATTTGAGTTTGTGGATGAGCGTAATGGGCCCCTCCCCACAGAGTACCCCTATCGTGGATTCAAGGTGACGTACAAGGACACTGCATGCGGCTGGCTTCTGTGTCATCCAGAAGACAAACATTTATCAAACATTTGAAATTTCGGTTGGCAGTATTATCGCTAGCATTGTTTAGGATAGAATGGCTCTTTCATAGTTTGGCCAGGCGGGCAAAATTGCTGTAAAAAATTCCTCGAGCATACACAAATTTCTTCGGTCACTCACCAGTCTACCAGCAAGAGAAGCGTGACCTTGAATCGTGACGCACGACCTGTTACAAAACGCAAAAACCATAGAAATCTTTCCCTCAATTTACACCTTCCCTTCCATGAACTTGTCGATGTTATTAAAACTAAATGTGATTGCCGTGCCATCCTTCATTTCGATGACGCATCCAAACACTCGTCAAAGAGTGTACCCGAGAGAGACTGCCGTATAGACAGATTGCCAGTTAACATTAAACAAATAAAATCGGTACACAAATGTAAGTTAAAAGTAAAATATTTTTTGCTGCATAACTGTTTCTATACAGAGACAAGAAAATAATGTTTATTTGAACAAAACAATGATAGGATATAACGAAATAGTTTTCATTTGCATTGTATAATTTAAATGCCTGTAACAAGTAATGGACTTAAATGCCTGTAACAAGTAATGTGCTTCCGAGTCAATGACCCAAATCTTGATCGGGTTTTTGTCCAGTTTCCTTGATCCATTGAGCAAATTACTCTTTAAGTAAGGTCTTTAGCAATCCTTTGAAAACAAAACCAGTAGTTTTCGCGTACGTTGCTTGACATAAAAGAAATTTATCAATATTTTTCTCAAAAAACGACTTCATTCTTTTTAAAATCTCGGACAGAGCAAATGACGTTTCAAAAAGTGAGAGTTATAAGTTTCGTTTAACCCTCTGAATTTTCAAAAATTACATAACTAACAAATAATGCGAGAAATTAAGTGCTGTTGTAACGCGACTAGTTACACATCAACGATTCACTAAAGATATTAGAGAAAGAAATCTATTGCATGCGGGAGCCAGATTTATCCACATTTACAATGTCACAACTAATAATTAGTTCTTTTGCAGAAAATTTGTCAGATTCTCTGCAGCATTAAAATACCCTCTCTCTGCTACGTAAATAAGTAGTAGACGAGAAAGTAAAGAGGAAAATATTAAAAACAATTGACAAAAATTTTTGATTGCTTCAAATTGTAATCCATCAAGCTAATATTACTTAAATAAAATTATCACTCTTGTATCATTATATCACAAAATAGTATTTTCAAAAATTAATAAAGATGATATGTTAATTGATAAGATAAATTGTTGGTATTTTCACAAATTTATTCGAAAAGTCATTTTGTATGTGGAAATATTTGTTTCGCGTCATTTCAGTGTTAATCGAACCCTTGGTCCGACTATTTGTGAAATTATTTACTTAATATTGTAAATGAAAAATAAGTTGTAGTGTTCCATAAGAAGAGAATCGTAATAATCGGTAAACAATTAACAATTCCTAAAAATCGTTGCAAGTAGTTGCAAAACGAAAAAAACTTTTCTTCGAGTACTTTTTGACCTATTGCAGAATTTTGGAATTGAGATCCATAGCATAAAAGAACGTTGCATGTTTCTTTCTTACGTAGCATCAAAGATAATTCTACTATTTAATATTTAAACAAACTTCATACTTATCAATGGAAGATTCTCAACATATCAGCAACCGCTGAGTCAGAATTGGTGTTTGGATAGTTATTCTTGGAGGTGGTGTGAGATAATATATCACGAAGCAGTTTGAGTATCGTCGTACGTGGCGAGGATTGTTGGGTTGGGTCGGTTGATTGAATCATTGTTTATTTCGTGTTTCCGGGGCCATCAACTGCTATGTCTTTAGTCCCGTCATTTTAGTAATTTTTTTTCAAAACGGAAGGTGACGGTGATCTAATATGATTTACTAGTGTAGATTTTGTGAATATTTGGAATATGTTTCGTATCATCAAATACTAACTGTGATGGTGTGATCCGCCACCGACATACACGTAGATTTGCTAGTTTTCTCAATCCAGTCATCTTCCACTAGTGGGGCACCATCCCTGCTGACTCTTAAGGTCCCGACATATGTGGTAGTGTACGTGTAAGTAAATGGCGAGGAGAAGACAAGGAAGAGGAAGGAAAGAAAACGCGCGGTTCATGGTTCATTTGTTAGGATACTGCTCAAACATTCGCCTAGTGCTGGTCGGAGAAATCACTGAAAACTGCAGATCTGAGCAGCCGGCTGCTGGAATTCTCCTCCAGCCAGCGGCAGCACTCGACCTAGCTAGTATCGAAAATCGTACTATTCTAGGAATTCGAACCCTAGGATCTCTCAGTCAGAGATGTTGCAGTAACAGCAGTTTAATGTCCTGAGCCACTTCATACAATAGTGTACGAGTCGAATCGGGAGGTAAATAACGGGACTAGAGTGGCGGGACGGCACAGGACGAAGCGGGAAGAGAATGTCGGAACTGAAGGGGAGGAGTGGGACGGATCGGGGAGAGGAACGGAAGGACGGAACGGGAGAGAAGCGTCGGGAAAGGATGGAGAGGACGGGAAGGGACGGTCAGCTGAGTTGGGACCATTGGGCCAGGCCAGGCCAGGCCAGGTCAGGTCAGGTCGGGTCATGGCGGCGTCGGACTACATCCGTAATTGAACGCGGGGGCAGCGGGCAGCAGGACGTGACCTCGATGACCCACAAGGCTCTCGCATGCTACTCCCAGTCCTCAGCCGCCCTCTCAGTAACTCTCACGACACGTCACCATATGATGTATGTAATGAAGTAAGAAATACACTGCGAATCGATTGAAATAGCCGTATTCTAAGAGGTACCAAGAGATATTGATTACCAAGTTCCAGATAACCTACATACGGCTTCACTGAACATCCCAAAGGTCAAATTCCAACTCACTAACTCGACGTAGCTCGCTGTTGTCGTTGTCAAAGGCGCCATTTGACTGTCATCGATTAAACACATATTTATTTATTTATTTATTTATTTATTTATTTATTTATTTATTTATTTATTTATTTATTTATTTATTTATTTATTTATTTATTTATTTATTTATTTATTTATTTATTTATTTATTTATTTATTTATTTATTTATTTATTTATTTATTTATTTATTTATTTATTTATTTACATACGTAACAAAAACAGTAAAAAGTGTATGCACATGTAAGGAGAAATTTCAATTTATTTATTTATTTATTTATTTATTTATTTATGTACATACGTAACAAAAACAGTAAAAAGTGTATGCACATGTAAGGAGAAATTTCAACTGCTCACTTTTTTGAGCTCACGAACCCTACTTTCCCTGTTTTAAGTGTTCAAAGTAGAACGAAGAAATCCCATCGAGTTGGAAGTTCTGGAAATGTCCAATATTTGCGAGGCACCATAAATCGGAAATTACATTAAACTAGTCGTTTCACCGTAAATGATTAACATAAGAAAAATGCGGAACTTCCATTAAAAACGCCTCTTAAAAATTAACGCTAGTTAATCATTTGTAATTCAGTGTTTAAATAGGTCTTCTAAGTAACTGATATATACTAGGAATATACAGGAAGAGTCACGTAACTTTAGCACCTCCGGTAACGTTTGAACAGTTAAAGTTATTGCAATGCTCTTTTCACGAAAGTGGATGAGAGAATGGGGCTAACTGATACGTGTATTCATTTATATTTTATCACTTGTTTTTTACGAGATATTTTAGGTAACTTTGTTTTTTCAAATTCGAGTTTCGTTGGTTGATTATCTTCCATGGTGCTGGGATTTGGGACCTAGCGAGCTAGCTGGCTGGCGAGCAAAGCTCTGACAAACAAAATGCAGTTGACAATGCTGTTACAGTGTGGTGTGATACTCTGCCGGAATATTCTTTTTAAGAAAGAATTTCAAAATGTGTTTAGCATTATGACAAGTACTCCAAGTTCATAGGCTGCTATGTCGAAAAGTAATCCATTACATTTATAGTTTTGTAATGTATATATCATAAGTTCTGTTTCTCTAGGAATTTGACACTGACAACCAAACGGAAATTACTTTTCTAGTTGCCATATTCGGCATGATGTATTCGAAGATAATTTATTTGAAACTTTTTTTTTGGTTTTTGCAAACAATGCAAATTTCCTTAGATATACTGATATCACAATGTAAAGAAACCATCAGGACCTATATCATCAATTGCTACGGGTCTATTTTTTATATTGCACGTGTTGTATACTTTCTCCTAGGGGAGAGGTTTGGAACACTTTTTTTTCTATTCTTCGAACATTATATTGTCACTCAAGGGGGAAAATGTCGTTGATAAATTTCCAGGAAATTCTCAACAATCTCCCTTCATCCTCATCTGCCGCAACATCCCTCTCCCCCTCCCCCGAGACAGATGGCTTCACTGCAGAGAACACTGCACTCGTACCGGCTGCAACCGCAGCTCGTCGAACTACAGCGAGTTAGACGGAGCGCCGTCAGCAGAGGACGCGCGCCGCTCTGCGCAACATTGTACACGCATTAAACTAACTAGATACAGAGAGCCTATAAAAGGTCGAAGTGGCGAAACAATATCTAATCTACGAACTACAATCTACTTAGCCCCCCCGCCCCTCTCCTTCACCACTTCACTCCACTCAACTCCATCCCGAGCTGCTCGCGGCGACGGGACGGCCTCGTCATTTCGCTCCGCCCTGCGTCCCTTGTACAGCGCCTCTCCCGTGCCTGTCTACCCCCTCCCTTTCGCCGTCCTACGTGCCACCCGCTTTACCCCCTTCCTCTTCCACCTTCCACTTCCCCCCACCCCTTCTCTTGCGGGTACTCCCGGCTCTGCCTCGTTGGGCCTGTACGCTTGTTTTAAGCGACTTGTTTACCAGTCGACGGCGATACCACCAGCGGGAAACGGTTGTAGACCCAGCGCAGCTATTACCCTGCGGAAACAGAAGCACTTCGAATCGGAATGCTACACGGACCTTCCGCTTACATTCGTTTGATGTGTTCACGCTGTGAATTAGCGGCCGACGTCAGCGTAATGGAAGTTGGTGTTCGTGGCCTCCTCCACGGAGAACAATTATGAAGGGTCCATTGACGGAAAAGCTGTTCGTTTGTTGGGTTGCCGTTGCAATAACGGGTTAGGTGGAAAATTCGATGAACGGAGCACGTCGAGGCGTGTGACAGAAAACTCAACTAGATGGAATTGCATTAACGTGATACAGAAACGTGAACTAAAGGGAAATGTACGGAATTGTCAAAGGGCCTATTGATGCTTTAATAAACCACGGGATCAGAACGGTTTTATTATCGAGAGTAGTATGCAAACATAACAATAGCTGCACTTATCCAAAGAGTATATCTCAGAAAAACAGCGGAAGAAGTATGCATTATTTGTAAACGGGTGCTTCCTAGTATTAAATACCATTATTCATTTTAATATTATCACTATATTGTCCTGTCATCTTCCTCTGTAATCTGCACAATAAGTAGGTTTTACAATAGTTTTTTAACATATGTGCTGTAACGTAAAATTGTAAAGGAGTGGAAAAGAAGATATATTTTTTTTCCTTTTTATATTGTATTTTAAACACCAATGCAAGACGCGATTTGGCCACGGAAGTGGTCGCTTCGTGTTATGCCATGATCGTTGAAAACCGTATGAAGGTTATATTAGAGAAAAATTGTATATTAGATATTCATATTAAGGCGCTAGTTTTGTAAATCAATACGAACAATAACATTTTGTTTCACCAACGGACATTGCCTCTGCACTATCGGGAGTGCTAAGGTTTCAGTCCGAACAGTGTCGGATTTTCGTCCTCGCTATATATTGCAGGAACGAACTCATTCTCTGTGTGTTGAATAATTCTAGCGGCCAGCTGCTCGGGTCGGCAGTTTTCTGTCACTTCTTTGACCGATCCAGGTGAATGCCGGAGAAGTACCCAAAGAAATGGAGCGCGAGCCACGCGCTATCTTGCCTCTTTCATCCTCGTTCCTTACTCTTACAATCGAAAAAGGTATGCATTGCACTACCACATAAGTCAGGAGGCCGCTTGTCGCCCGGGCCTCTCGAAAGTCAACATCCTTGGAATAAAGTTAGAAAAATGACCTAACGTAGAAATTCCCACCCAGAAATTCGGAGGCTTATTGAGAAAGTTTCTTTTTTGTCGTAAATGGCAACAGAAATATCATAGGTATAGAATCCTTGGATTGATTTACTGAAGTGTTATCAACTCTTTCGATAGGAAGGTCAAGGACTATCTGATTTACTCTAAACTTTTTTCAAACATTGGGCATGTCAAAGATCATTTTGATGAGTGATCGTCAGTGCATGAACGTCGAATTGCAGACATTTCAATATCGACAACGCAATTCCATTTATTCTTGACTTAAAAATTTGTTTCCTGTGGAAATGTCTTTGCATTTTTTGACGATATCTCCAGCTGTAGCAAAACAAATACACTTAAAGTACACTGCCCAGACAACTGCACTACAAATTTCAAGTAGAGCAACATCTATGTTATACACGAATCTTAGAACTGCTGTAGATATAAAAAGCAGACACTAAAGCGAAGGATTCGGAAGGTTTTGTATTCCTGACCTGAAATACAGGGAATTTTCACCCGGTCAAGAAATTGTTGCAGAGTACAAACAGGCGTCATCCAAAGTTTAGCTTTACAAAGTCTCGATTCAGTGAACACGATTTAATTGGGTAAACAAGTTGCAAATATGATTCAAGTATAGACGCTCCGAACAGTCGGTCTCTGCGGTGAACGGTTAGCTTTCTACCCATTCGACGCTAACAACGTGGATTCGATCCGAGTCGAGAGCTTTTTTTTTTCGGAAAGAAGTTGAAGCTGCGGCAAAAACCTCCGCTTAAACGAGAGGCAACGCACTTTGCCACGATCGCCGTCACGACCAATGCTCGGGGGCGTCGCCGGCTGCTAGCAAAACACAAGTACGAGCGAACCCGGTCGCCCTCTACGCACTTCACGACTTCGTCTTGCACCACGCGCCCTGCAAATTGTCGGTTACTGAAGTCGGTTAGAAACCGTCAGCTAAAATACGTGCACTGATTACACTTCTTCTGAATAATTCAGATTGTTACCGTTCTTTTTGTATAAAAACAAATCATATTGACTGAGAATGATATATTTCGTATTTCTCGGAGCGTGAAATATTGTGATAATTAGTTCCGTAATGTACTGCATGTTTTACTCTGGGAGGTGATGTTTTCCCCCGAAGAACACGTGATCCAAAGCAGTCATATACGTAGATTTGTGAGGAGTTTCCCCATTCTGTTCCCCTGCATGGTGTTTCCTCATGCGGGTGGCAGCGCGGCCGAATCGTGGCCACGTTCTTGCTCTAAGTACTAGGTTAGATGACCGTAGAGTATGCGATATATGACGCTTCCGGATTCTGTTTGAGTATACTACATTTTAGAGGTTGAATTGGTAGGCAACTGACCGCTGAACTACCGATGTTCACTCGTCTATACTTTCATTATTGAAAAGTGGTTGCCTACCGTGATGCCAGGCGTGTTGCCAACGGGTTCACACGGGTCTTTAGGCTTTCTCAATGATACCATTTAAAGCAATATTAAGTGTTCATTTGGCCTGCGCTGGACTACTGGACAATATCTTGAGCACGGAAAATATTTAGCGTGAACTCCACAATTTTGGATTCATATTTCAAATTCATGAGTGGTCAGCCTCTCTACTTTAATTCCACTACGCATCTCTTTGCAGAACGCGGAACAAAGCTACGTCAAAATAAAGAGTTCTAGACGTGAATTTACTAGTTTTATGAATATAGAATTTGCTAGACTACTGTTCATCTACCAAAGTCAGCAAGTAAGAATTTCATTATCGAGACGTACTTGGAGACCATTTTGGCACTGAAATCATACGTCTGATAGAGTTTTGCCCATGAAATTACTTCAACTCAATCGGATCTGTTGAGTCAACATTTCGTTGTCTGTGATCACTCCGCCCACTAGTCGACCATTGTCTCCGGCAATTCCTCGGATAAAGCAAGTTTCCGGAGAGTCCTCGGCATTTCCGGCCAGATCATCAGTATTTACATTTGCGTAGTTTTCCTCACCCCAATTTCATTCCACCGGCCGTCCCTTTGCCCGACGCAGGCGCCGTTTATAAGAAGATCCGTCAGACTGCGTTTGACTTTACCGTTCCGCTTCCGGCCAGTTCTTCTTTAGTATCTACATTTTATCTGTCCCTCCTCCTCACATGTCTTTTCACTGGCTTTGCGCGACGCAGACTCCGTTTTCCTGGCGTAGGTGCCGCTTTAAATTACTGTTGGACTACCAATGTTCGGTCATTCGAATTCCATTATTGGAAGTACTTTTAAGTAGTTTAACTAGTAAAATCGTGTATCTGATATTTTTCCTAATCGAATCTATTGTACAAACATTCCGTTCTACTCGATCCGGTCTCACAGCCAAATCCTTGATCCGCCAATTGTATTCGCCAATTCCAAGACCAGAACAAATTTCCGTGTAGGCTTCCACGTTTCTGTTCACTACTTGAGTAGCAGCAGTTGCACAAAATTCCCCTGCCCCATTTGATTCCACCGGCCATCCCTTTACCCGGCGCAGGCACACTTTATACAAGTACTTGTACAAATATTTGTATAACGTTCCCAAAGACTGGTATTGATCTAACGAAATCAACTCGACAGAATTGTATTACTAAAAAATAAACGTAAACCGTTCAGTCAATCAAATCGTACAACAAATTTTCCATGTGATTGGATAATTTGAATGCCATCGAATCTGCTAAGCAAATATTTCGTTTCTATCTCTCCGCAAACTCTTTTGCAATTGTTTTCTCCAATTCCTCAGTATCGAATCTATTGAGCTAACATTTCTGGCCAGACCTTCTTCCGGTTCTGCATTTGCTCAGTCATCCCCTCCTTCAATTACATTCGTGCAGGTATCGTAGATGGATCCTTCAAATTACTGTAGACCTAACGAGGTCTGCTCCTCAGAATTTTATTATAAACAATTACTTATAAACCGTTTATCCAGTGAAATCTATTCCGATTGAATCGGATTTCATTATTTGACCATGATCGAATCTGAAAAGCCAATATTTTGTTGTAAAGGCGATTTTCGCCATGTTCTCGACCATTGTCTCCACCAGTTCATTAGCCAGGGCAAATTTCTGAGCAGGCCTTATTATTTCGACCAGGTCGTGTTCAGAATCTGCATACCCGCCTATCAGAATTTTATTATGGAAACGAGATTGTAAATCATGTAGCCTACATCTGAGCAGCATCTGATAGTATTCCACATCCGATTCGATTATTTGAAAGGGATTGAATTTGTTGATGCATCATTTAGTTGCCTGCGATCTCGCCGCCTACTCCTCAACCATTGTTTCCGCCAATTCCTTTGCCAGGGCAGATTTTCGGGAGATCTCAGTATTTCCGGCCAGATTTTTTTCGATAGCTGCGATTGCCCAGTTCTCCTCTTATCCGGCATTCCACTGACCATCCCTTGGCGTGACGCAGGTGCCGTTTATACGAAGATCCGTAAGGCTTATTTTAATCTATGTTCGCTCGTCAGAATCTACTACTCGACCATTTTCTACGCCAATTCCTCGGTCACAGCATATTTGCGTGGGAGGGAGGATTTTCGGGACGCCTCCGTATTTCTGGCCAGGTCTTCTTCAGTATGTACATGTGCTCCGTCCTCCTTCCCTATCATTCCACTAACCCTCCCTTTTCCCCAGGAAGACACGGATTATTAAAAGATCCGTCCAGAATCTTTTGGCCTAACGATGTTCGCTCGTCAGAACCTACTGCTCATCCATTGTCTCCGCCAATTCCTCGACCATGGCATATTTTCGGTAGGCCTGCATATTTCCGGCCAGGTCTTCTTCTGTATCTACATTTGCTCAGTCCCCCCTCCTCTCCTCTCCATTTCATTTCACCGGCCATCCCTTTGCCCGGCGCAGGCACCGCGAGGGTTGTTCCCGCTCGTATTCCGCGTGCAGCTGGCAGCGCGGCCGGACTGTTTCCGCCCCTGCGTCGACCGCGCCACGCCACGCCGCGCTGCGCCGCGACGCCTCCCCGCAGCTCCAGCTGCTCCTCGCTCGCGCGTTCTCAAACATCCTCCGCCGCCCGCGCTCTTTGTAGACCGCTGCGGGTTTTATTTCGTTATCCGCCCAGTCCGTCTTTATATAAAATGTTAATTTTCCTCGTGAATTCACCGCCGCTTCCGCAGGCGGGCGGGGAAAGGAGAGGGAAGTGGAGAGGGGCGGGGTGGTCGACGTCTGCGGGGCAATACGCGAGGCAAGATGAGCAAAGGAAGGGAAGATGATGGGAACGCACCGGAGGGCGCCGCGGAGAACCGCGGATGTGACAAAGGTCGGATTCCATCGGCCGCCCTCGGGAGGTACAGAGAGACAGAAGGAAGAGGGGACATGAAAAGGACGAGGTGACGAGACGGGTAGCGTTTTCGGGATTACGACACATGCGAGGTACCTTGTGCGTTATTAACTAGTGAGAGGAAAGGCAAGGCACCGTGCATACGAAATATTCCCAGAAAGCGCTTTGTGAAACGGTAGAGTGCTCCCAGGAAGCAGATTTTCGGAGAGGATTTTTTTCTCCTGTTTTTTTGTGGAAAGTGCAAATTTTTCATTTGTTAATGGGTGAATTAACTCTTTCTTAGAAGTGTAGTTGCTTCACACGAACCTAAACGAATAGCAATTGAAACACGGAGATCGTTTTCTCATTTATGTATCTATCAATTTATTTTAAAGTGAAATGTATCGTACGTGAGGGTTAAACATGTTTCGTTTGCATCTAAAAAGTATAAGACATAATAAAAATAAAATACAGTGTTTTATTTGGTTGTAGTATTTTTAACGTTTGTTGCTAAACAAATAATAAACAACATATTTAGCTTAATATTGAGCATTGAAAACTTGTTAAGGTAAAAGTGTTTATGAAGGGAAAATTCTTTCATAAGCACCTTTGCCTTAGCTGATAATTCATTTGTGAGTTCTATCCAATTATGTTACCACCCACCTACAAGCTGTTTTTGAACTTACACAATATTCTTTAAACTATTTCAGTAATTACTTCAATGACCGTTTTATTGATTACATTTGATTGAACCTTTTGTTCACTAATTTGTGATATATGCTCATAAAGTGTGATATTTACAAATAGTTTAACATTTCATGGCAATATTTCATGGAAATTGGGAATGTGGATACGAGCATAAGAGTGAAATATTTTCACTGCTGTATTATTTCTCCAGATTTGCTTTTACGCCAGAGATCTCTATATTTCTGCTGTTTCTTCAACTCCAAGTACTGAACTAACTGCTATCTAGAAAATTAAGCTCTAAAAATGTATGTAATGTGTAAACATATTTTTCATATTACTAATGCGACAGAAAAATGTTGCTTAAAACTTTTTGCTAAATTAATCTCGATGGGTAATCGAATATTAATTTAAAATGGACAACTTTATTTGGAATAAATGAGAATTTCAAGTTCGATATTTTCTTTTCACTTTTATAATTGTGATTGGGAGTATGTGTATAAAATTCCACGTTAGTTTTCTTGATTTATGTTAACAGTTTTCACTTACATGTAGGCTCCTTCCCTTTATTATAATCAGTGATCATTTCGTATGCACAACGACAGTTTCTGAAATTCACTATCCAGAAAGGACACGATGACATAGGTTATTGTAAAATCTCTGATTACTCACTTCATAACATTCAGCTTCACTTCACTTATCAATTTGAATGCTAAAGAAAATTCCGGCT
The DNA here is from genome assembly GCA_964035755.1 of Teleogryllus oceanicus. Taxonomy (NCBI): domain Eukaryota; kingdom Metazoa; phylum Arthropoda; class Insecta; order Orthoptera; family Gryllidae; genus Teleogryllus; species Teleogryllus oceanicus. The sequence goes on along the minus strand of CAXIVR010000001.1, from coordinate 75,288,718 downwards.
CACCGTATGCATTATCGCATATTCGATTTTCTCTCTACAATTCATTTTCTCGTCGGAAAGTTGGCTAGCGTTCTAATATTAATATTATCTAATATCTGGGTACGTTCTTCGTATCACGTTCTAATATTGCTCTTGTATTTCTTCAATCCAAAATTGGTCGCGTGAACCTGGGGGCATACTGGTGTTCGTAATTAGCAAGTCGTGGAAGTCTTCCTGGATACGTCACATGCCTTGTCTCCAGTCACGAAATGGCTACTTCTTCAAAAGAAATCACATTTATTGCATTTGAAATACACATTTAGAACTCCTCAGTTATTAATATTTCTTATCTTGTTTATTCGTACCGGATGGTAACGCGTTATTCCTTTGCACAATACTCCTGTAGTTGGCACAGTATTCCTCTTGGCTTATTTTTCACTGGCCCCGATCTTCGAGAAATGTCTGGGATCCACTGCGCTATAGGGGTTCTTTCCGTTTTGAGCACTCGCGGAATCTAATATACGCAAGCGCGGGGGATGGTATTCCTGAAGTGTCTTTGGCATAAATCTCGGGCACCACAGAGGCCAGCAAATTTCGAACGTGCTAAATCCCGAGCGCCGTCGTAATGCTCGCAACGAGCTCCTTTGTGCCGGATCCTCGAGCGGCGAGGCCCACGCACCCCGTTTGCCGCTCGTGATGCAAATTTTTACCCCGATATAATAGGGAAAATAGCCCCGAGGCAGTATAAGTCTTATGGGGTATATAGCTGGCGCGCGACCAGACGTGCGATAAGTAGACGAGAAAGCTGCGGGCGCGCTACCGTACCGGAGGAAGCAACGTTGTGTGTGTAGAGGGTGCGTCTCGGACGGGGTGGGTTTGTGGGTGGGTGGGCGTGTGTCGGCGAGGCGCGGGCGGGGAACCATCCATCTTCGCGGGGTGGGGCGGGGGAGGAGGGTGCAGGCGGTTGCGGGGGCGGGGGAGGGGGCGAGTGTGCAGCGAAGGGGCTGGCGGAGAAGCAGCGCGGCTCCTAGCCGCGTCGTGCACACAAGAATTAAGCCCTGCCCCATCCATCATCTTCGACAGCCCGGGGATACGGCGGGACGCGCTGATAAAAACCGACGTCTTCGTCGGATACCACCACCTGCGGGTAGCGGTGGGGCGAGAGGGGAGCGGGGAAAGCGCTTGGGAGGCGGGGAACGGCGGAAGGGCGGGGCTGCGCGCGCGGTTAGGAGCAACGCGATCGCAGGTCCTCTGGGCTGCCGGAGAGGAGGGAACTAGAGCCAGTGATTGCCCCTGATTTGGCTGCGATGTGAAGGTGAGGCTCGGCTGAGGAACAGCGGCTTCAATTTTATACCCCGCGCCTTCTACTCGCGCTGGAAAATGTTTGGCGAAGATGTCAGTGGACCAGCGGTATAATTTAATATTCCACCTTCTCACAAGGAAAACGTAACGCGTTTTATTTTTTTTATTTTTTGGATGTTCAATATTAGCTTCTCATGCATAGATATTCGACGCACGAATCAATTTCTACGATACATATTCCCTCCTGCGTATAATATCTCTATATTTAGTTTTAAAGGAAATAACTTTTATAGCATTTTAAAACAGACATATCCCTTTCCAAAAACCTTCTAATCTTTCTTGAAATATCTATAATTTTAGGAATACTATTAATGTATGCGTAAGTAAAAATATGATTTTTCAGTGTTTTCGAAATAAAATTTCAGCGTTGTCTGAACTTTAACGTCCATTATTTAGTCTGAAAATTTACAGCGTATGCCAGAGAATTGTGTGGGTTAAACTGTAAATAAGACTTCATAATCTGCTGCTAGCCGTAACAAGCATATTCTAAAAAGGTGGAAATAAGATGTTCGTTAAACATTTATGGGTTTTATCAGAGCGAATGGAGAGTGCTTGCGGGAACGCGCAGAACAGTCGTTCGTAAGTATTCAGATCCAACTTTATGTAGTATGCGTTTGAAATAATACACAGGAGGTGTCGTAGTTTACCTTAAATATTTCATAAACCTCGGTGAAGTATAAACGCTGAGTAACATTTTATGTAACCTATAAACGCCAAATGTAGTTCACTGGCTCGCTTGAAGGATTAAAATGCCTCGCATTTCAGACGCAAGGCGTATTAAACGTCTACAAGTAAAATCTTCATCTTCAAAAGTTACTTTACCATACTGAATATGCATGTAATGAAAAAATTGATCACTTCGTATTAAATAATAATAATAATAATAATAATAATAATAAATATTTTAAGAAGTGGAATATGCATGTCTTTTAAGACCATTACGTCATTAACTACATAAAAACATTACTAATGCTGAAGTGTCCATGGTTTTGCCAATGGAATGGTCTTATTAATGTGTGTGTTCTTTGAGGAGGGTTACAATGCTATCGTCTGCTTCTTTTCAATAATCCCTTCATATCTTCAGCAAAATAACTGACGAGCAGGCGAGTATCTCTCCTGCACCCACATCCACCCATCGGAAAGGCAACAAGTAACGCCGCGTGTATTCTAGCGGAGCGAGCAGTTGAAGTTGCACGATAGGCACTCATCCCCCTCCCACATAGCGGAGGAGCGCGACTTTGTGCTGCATTGTGTGTTCCTGGCGGGGGCGTTTGTGCGCCAATGGGCGAAGAGGAACCGCGTGGCCCTATGCCTCGGTGCCCTCGACGAACCCAAGGTTCCCCGCCCCCTCCCGCCCACATACCACCCCGGCCGCCCGCCGGCCTGCCCGCCGGCCCACCCACCCTCCAGCCCACCCGCCCACCGGTCCGTCCTTAGAGCTCCCGCCCGCAGACTCTCCGCTGCGTCCAAAGGCCTAGAAACGGATGAACGGACGGGGGCGGGGCGTGGCGTGACGAAGAGGTGCGGGGCGGGACGGGTGGAGCGGGAAGCGGGGCGGCGCGACTACGACCAGCAACGGATTGCCAGCTTCAGCGGGCCCGCGGTGAATAGGCCCGCCGCGAAGCTATAGAAGCGGCCCTGCCCAGACGGCCCTTTCGCCGCGCCTACTGCTTTTCCGCGGGCAGAAACCCGCCATATTGGCCACTCGATTCGCCATTTGGGCGTGGCGGAGTTGGCGCGCGGTTCATTATATCTCCGTTCAATGGCAGGTATTGTCGTGTACTTAGCCTTTACAGGGCTTTGGACGGGCAGAATGCTGGGCCAGTAGGCCTACGAACGCTATCTCTTCTCAAGGGATCCGAGAAGATGCGTATGTTTCAAACATTTCTCTTCTTTTTGTATATGTTTCGAAATACTAACGAGGAACTGCATAGAAATCTCGTGAAATTGAAATAAATTGTGAATAAATCATTACATGCGGGTTTCTTTTTATTGTGATTTATCTTATTTATTTCATGTATAGAGGAACATGTAGCAAATCTTTTCATTGTTTTTACATCTTCAATACGCATTGACGATTTATACAAAATTCAAATATTTCCTTTTAAGAAGAGTGAGGTACTCATAGAAAAGCAGCTTCTCAAGACGATAGACGGCGTGTATGAAATTGTAGAGTTGACAATATTCCTGAATTTTGATTGATTATTTTTAAATATGTTATTGTTTTCTAGATACGATAGTGTAATAAATATTTCCTTTTTAATATATATTTACCTTCCATTATATTTTTCTTCAAAAACAAAAAGGTATAAAAATATTTTCGTATTCCTTATTGTTCTCTTCTTTTCGCATTTCTTAGATTGAAAATCGCCATATTGAAGGACATTGCTGCATTTTGTTCTTGCAGAGCTCCGAAATTGAATGCAAATTCCTTTTGAAGTTCACATAGAAACGAAAATTGAATTATTTCCCTCTGGTATTAAATGCGAGTACCATTTAGACGCGAAATACAACTTCCCGCTAGAGTACTAAATTGAAAACGCCCCGAGTGGTACCAGTGTTTTAGAACTCAGATCTTGTGAAGTTGGTCGTTGTTGACTCGACCACAACCAAGTGACACTGCGTCACTTGAGCAAAGACTGTGTTTTCCGCGTAATATACTGACCTATTTAATGGGCGGCGAGGCGGGAGGCGAGTCTGCAAACAGTCCGTTGCGGTCATTTCTTTTGCGACGGCGTGCACCAGCCACGCGGCCGCCGCGGACAAAAACTCGCCCGCACTCCGCATCAAGTAACAGCGACTTAGTGCGTCTCTTTTTGCTTCGCACGGCCGCGCTCGCAGTGCGCGCGCGGGCCGGTGGGAGGGGGTGGGGTGGGAGGGGGGATAGCATGAGGCATTTGCGCTTAAGAGAGAAGAAACCGCAGCAAACGACGCTCGTATCCCCAACTGGGATTTAACGGGCTGAGCCGGGTGCGGGTGGCGGGCTTCGCAGGCGGGGGCGTGCCGCGGCGCGGTGGGGGGGAAGGCGGGGAAGGGTGCGGTGAGGAGGGGAGGGGCGGGAAGGAGGTGATATGCCTCCGGCGCTTGGCTGCGGCCCAAGCTGCGAGCCCACTACTGTCCCCGCTTCTGTCCTCCGCCCTCGCCGCCAGGCCCTGCCCGCTCCCCCCTCCCCGGCCTCGGCCTGGCGACCCAGACGCCTCACTCATTTTCCTTCGGCGCCGCACCAACCTATTGGGACCACTTAACCCCTGCTCACAATATTTTGTGCCCTGGAACGCTGGAACGTTGGAAAGTCCTCCGCCCAGACGGCGCCGTTACGCGGTCCTGCCAGCCTCCTCGCTGTGGCTGGAACAGACTGTGCTTCCGAGCCAGCGCTGCCCTAGATGCTATGCCCTGCACCACAAAGTATCCTCCCGCCCTTGTGTACATCCCGCCTGGCATTCCTTAATTGAGATTTGATCTCGGTCGTCTAATTGTGAAATGAAGCCAAACGTTCGCTTTTATCATATAGTAGTGTTAAGTTACATTTTTTAAATGAATAGTTAATTCACATTCAATAATCGTGTATTTGTTCCTTAGCTTCAGTTATACTTCGTCAAATCCGTTAAATCTAAATTCTGCAACTACTTACTCAGCTATTCATTTATTCTGCATCTCCACCATTATTATGCGTGCTTGGTTTTACCACTACCCACCAATTTCGCCCCCCTTTGTTGGCTGCATTCCTGCCTGCCAATTTGCTTTACTCAATCATGACGACCCATTCAATTCGGCTTCCCTTTCAGCAGGAGCTTAAGTGTCCGTTGTCCTTGCATTATTGCATCCTGATGTCCTCCTACCCGCCCTGTCTCTTTACTCAACCCCCCTCCCCCTCCCTTCCCCCCCCCCCCCTCACCTGACCCCTCTGTTCGGCGGCCCGCTTAGCGATTCGTCTGTGCGGTCTCCGCGCCCGATCCCGCCGGAGCCCCGTTGTCACCGCAAGCCGGCCCGGTCTCCCGCGCGTCACGCCTCCAAATCCTCTTCGTCGCCGCCCCCGCCGGAGCCCCGCCGCCGCAGCCGCCGCCGCCCCTTCCGCTTTCCCGCTCCGCTGTCGTCACCTTCCGCTGCACCTCACGCCTCAGCCACAGCCCCTCCCCTGCGTGTTTTTTTTAAATTTATTTATATTTTGGATGAAATTACAAAGTTCAGTTTATATTTAACTTTATATTTGTATTTTCTGCCTTACAATCTAACAATCTAACTTACTACTAACATTAACCTACATCTGACGAGGGGACTCGCAGAGCACCGCAATTGGTTTATTCAATTTTGCTGAAAATGTCCAAGAATGCATGTAAAGTATATCTGTTTTTAATTCGAGTTTGGTGTTCTGTATATTTTCCCAGTTGAAGATTTCTGCTTTGGTTGATCAATCGAAGGTTCGAGAAAAAACGTTATTGGCGGGGTAGGAAATATGATGAGTGATTGGTTTAATGTTTAATTCGGTGTGCAGATTGTTGTTGGAGATGAACCAGGGAGCTTGGGTAATGTATCTTAAGAATTTGTTTCGGATGACTTGCAATATTTGTAAGTTTTAATTGACAACATTTGTCCATATTGGACAGTGTACAGGAGGAGGGTTCTGATGATGAATTTATATATAATTATGACATTGTTTAAAGACAGTTTGCTAGTTTTGGTTACGAGCAGTTTATGAGAGGAGAGTATGGTTTGTATGTGAATATTTTAGCAGCTGATTTGATGGGATTGATTTTTATCTTCCACTCTGCGTGGTTGTCTTCACCTTCGCACTCGTCCTGTCGCGACTGCGACGAATGTACTCGAATAAAAGACCGGGAGAGGCGGTCAGTGCGTCTACTAATGTCACTGCACTGTCTCTGATCGGGAGGTTCTAGGTTCGAGTCTCGACGGTGGCAGGATATTTGACACTGGCTACGCAGCTAGGGCGAATTCTGTCCTTGTCTGGAGGAGAATTCTAGCCGCCGGCTGCTCTAAACGATAGTTTTCCGTGGATTCTCCGATCAATATCGGGCGAATGTAGGAACCGTGCCCTAAGAAACGGACCACGAACCGCGCGCGATCTTACTTCCTCTTTCTTGTCCTATCTTCTCCCCTACACATATGCACCCTTTCATACACAACACTACCACGCATGCCGCGAGACCTGTCAGGAGCTTAGAGCATGACTCGGTTGGGGCGATTTACCTGGTTGGGGAAACCCTCGCCAGCCAACGTTAGGTCGGCGCCGAATCCCACCATCCAGCGAGGGAGATGACCACCACCTTCCGAGAAAACACATGCACTACACTTACGGGACTAATGGCCTTTGCCGTTGACATGCCCAGAATCACTAATCAGTGAATCAATCAATCGTATTTACACTCTATGAAAGGAATTATGGCATTTCAAAGCATCCTATTACAGTAGATATTTCTATTGCAGTAAGTTTTAAAACTATAAGTGATGTCGAAAAAGTCTCACAAAAAGTGTTCTAAGTTATGGCATAGGTTTTTTTATCAGTATTATTTTCACCATATAATGTCCAAAGTTTCGGCTGACTTCTTGTTAATCTTTCACATACAGGGGGTGAGGGTGTTGGTGTCTGAGGGGTAATGGTATCGGAGGGGTAATGGTGTCGGAGGGAGAATGGTGTCGGGGGAGGATGTTTCGAGAATGGTAGCGTCGAGGGCGAGGGTGTAGGGGATGGTGGATTCGGGGGTGAGTGTACGAGGAGTGCGTGTGACGGGGAAAATGAATTAGGAGAAATTGGGAAGGATTGGTACATAGATGTTCCGTCTGTTGCTGCGCCGACGGCGCGGGATTGTTCGTACACCCATACTATTCGGGCGATTCGGGTGGCTCAGCGTGTCGGGCGTATCTCACTTGCCGCAGTCACAACCTCACTGCCGATATGAGGGTTTTATGTCCCTCTTTTTCGCAGTATTCGCAATGTCTATCATGGTGTGTCAGGTCAGAACATGCGCTCAAGAAGCGAAAAAATGGCGTGACGACACTTGTGCGATCTGGCGCGAGTGATTGCTAGTCGTCACGATAAAAACATAAGTCTTTTTGTTGCATATTTGCACATTTCACAGGATCCTTCCAGGGATATGTTGATGTATATGTTCTGAACCAAAGGGTCTTTATACTTGTTTCTCTGTTTAATAAATATGAGGACAAAACCCAAAAATATGACGTTTTTTCTATCTGCAATTTAACTGAGGAAAGGATGAGCCTTGAGGCTCGTATCAAGTGTTTTACAAATAAAACTGTTTTAACTCTCGTCTTCTTGGGCGTCAGTCGTGAAACGAGTGTCTCCTGGAACTCAGTACCACGTATTTTAATGTGCGATAACGGATACCTCATAGACTATTTAATCAGTATTACATAGCTGGCCAGGTTCATCGATAAATGTAAATGTTTTCATAATTGAAGCGTGATCTGTAATTCTTTACAATAACACCCATTAATATGATGCATTAATTAATAATTCATTTTCATAATGGTGCCGTGGGTTTATTCCCTCGCAGGTATACATTACAGGTGACTAAACTTAAAGAAGAGCAGCTAATGCCGGGCATGATGTAAACGGCCACCTGCGTTCGGCGTTGTTTTCCCTGTAACATAACGTAACCTGCCGACGCTGCCAACGCCACAGCGCACTCGGGATTTCCCCGGCGTCCCAGACGCTTCTGCTCTCTTCCCCGCCCTCTCCCTGCCTCATCGCCGTCCTCCCTCACCGCGCCCCGCCCCGCCCCGCCCCGCCCCGCCCGCCCCACCTCGCCCCGCCCCGCCCCGCCCTACCCCGCCCCTCCGCCGGCGCCCGTCTGTCCGGCCGGTGTGCCGCGCCGCGTCTCGGGGCCTGGGAAAGCGCCAGGTCGCCGCGACACCGCGCTCGTGCATTGCTGGTAGCTGTGGTCGTGGTCGTTGTGGTCGTTGGGCGGTGGTACGGTGGTGCGGTGGTGGTTACGATGACGCTAACGGCGGCGGCGGCGAGGACGAGATGGATTAAGCCGCGGACAGGGGTGATTAAGGAGTGAATGTAAGCGACTAAGGTCTCCGGGAGAGCCAGGGGATGATGTCGGGGTCGGGGTGGAAAGGACGGAAATGGCGACGGAGACGACGACGACGACGACGGTTACGACGGGGAACCCTACATCTAAGAGCGGAACATTGTAGACGAGGCTGAAACGGTCAAGGGGTAAGTCTACGTAGACGACGTGGAGGTGCTGGCGGCAGGGCCCGTGGCGGTGACAAAGGTGACGGTGTTTTCGTGAACTGTCTTCACAGACGGTGGATATGGTGACCAAGCAGGGGAAACGGGAGGACTTACTGGAATAGTTACACGTGAGTTAGTGGCCGTTTAAAATTTTTTATTTGTTTTTTACTTATTTAGGGTCTAAAAACAGCTTGAAAACTTGGCGTGACGTATGGGTGTGAATTATATTCTTTGCACGCTTTTTAGAACTCTAGCATCCCTATCTCGGCACTTGTAATACTTATTTATTCATTATCTTTCTCTGCAACGTCCACCTCATTAGTAAAGAAGGACAAAACTAATTGTGGTAGAACCACAATGCTATCTTAAAATTCACGTTGATTATAACTACTTTCTACGTTTTGCCAGTTGAGTGATAATTCCAATAAATCTGTTCTTACATGCTTTTTTTCACGATTTTAGAACTTATGAATTATATCTCGTTATCTTCCATGTGCGAAGAATGTGCGATTTTACTTAGTCGTTTTTAGAATTATTTGTCCGATTAATGTTCTTAGTGTTCAGAGTATAAATTGATATATATCCTAACAAAATTTGTGGGACATAGTTCTGTGCACTTGGTGTTGTAGTTCAACGGTTTTCAATATATCTATTATCGAATAAAGTTAGGATTTATTTTAAGCACGAAAGTTTCAATTTTTTGTGAAGGGGTTTTTAGAAGAAGTGGAATGGGACAAATTTATTTGTTTTGGACTGCGAAGTGAAGGAGCCAGGCGAAATATTGTCTCATAATACTAAAAAGATTACACGAACTTCGAGTAAACAACGTTTTGATTGAGACGTGTGGCTCTCAACAAATCAATGACGTGACTTTCCTTTGAGCAGCGTAGAGCGGCTTAGACAGAGAGTGAGATGTGGAGAGGGGCCGTTCCGTGCTTCAAATGGGGCGTGACCTCGCTGCTAGTCGTGAACTGATCTATTTTGGGGCGCGTAAAAACCATGGCAAAACGTGAAGAGAGCGACGGCAGGCATGGCGTCGACAACGCCGCACCGCACAGTGCTCCGAATCGTGATTCTTGGCCAGTGGATTCATGGCCAGTATTGTCATGCAAAACTGTTTTTATGACACGAGAAACGGAAATGGTAAATTAAATATCTTTTACATTGATTTGAATTGAAAAAAATCTTTAATTTGATTCGTCAAAGAACAGAGGAAACTGTATGCGATGTATTGGGAAAATAATTTGCGCGCGTTAAATAAATTCTGCACAAAAAATAAAGCAATTGTACAAAACAATCTTGAATCATATATTTCTTTGGTACATAAAACTATAGATTTTACTATTTATCTCTCTATCTCTATCTAATTATTGCAATCGGTGTACTGAGTCAATGTTCTTCCGTCTCGATAGGGCTTTCACTTTCTTTGTTTAATATGTAATTAAATGGTGAAATGGTCCTTCGACTTGCTGTTTTTTATTAAAATAAAGCTAGTATCCTCATCTTAAAAGCCAAATGTAGACTACGTTGATGTTGTGACAAATACGTAAATAATAAAATTATAATGAAATAGATAAGAAAATGGTGTTATCAATTAACAGCAATATTGTAGCTTGGTTTATTAACATCAATCAACACATTATTTTCCACTCATATGAAATTATTTTATTTAATTTAGTTACATATAAGACCAAAAGTCACAGTAACGTTTTGTGATGCCGTTAATTACATCTTCAAGTATACTGGAAGACCGGCAATAAATGCGATTTACAATATGCAAATATTCATAATTAAATCAGCAGTGATGTGAAATCGGATACATACAAAAACCGAAAAGTGAAATTGTGTAAATACTTGAGGTAAACCATTGAAAACGTCGAAATAAATCTTCCACATTAATAAATCATTATAATGAATACTAAAACACACTTTTATTTCTTTAATATTGAATTTGAATTTTTTGAATTTTAAAATTCTCTTTATTATCATAATGGTTTTAAAAAACCGGGGTTCGTAGCCCTTTAGGCGATCGCAAACCGATTTTGAATAGTGAATTTGAAACTTTGAAGCGAAGAGTCTTTGAAATGGCCACCAGATAAAATATATGGAAATTTGATATTGTTGCCATCTTACCGCGAGGAGTCGTCTTATATTTATTAATTTATCTATTTATTTATTGATTATAACATACACTGATCTTTAATTTAAGTTTCTTGAAATCTAAACGCATTATCACTACCTTGAGGAGCCTCGCCATTTTGCGTTTGGGCTGGCTAGAATCGATATTCAGCCCAAGGAGCAGTACCGTCGCCGTTGACCTCGTAGGTATAAAGCAATTCGTAGGGCGAGAAATTGCGTGCATGAGCTGCGCGGAAGTTCTGATTAAACTAGTCTTTGCAGTCAAGGCCAGAATTCTTTCATTAGCATACATTTAGAGTATATAGGAGGCAATGATGGATGTAGAGAAGTTTTTTATCTTGTCATGCGCTCAGACTACAGTATTATTTATAAATACTCCGTATATGGTCCAGATATTCCTATAAAACGTATGTTATTCAATTTTTGAAGTTTAAACGAATATTTTGTGATTCCATTTGTGGTTATAAATTGTTGTGATGAACATGAAAGTCACTGAACCTGTATTTTTATTTATTATATTGCGCTATGTGTTGCCAAGATTTTTTGGAAATTACACCTGATTTTAAATTGATGAAAATCTAAAAAAAAAAGTTGTTTGTGCTTGGGTATCGGAAAGAGTGCGTTAAATTATGTAGAATGGAAATTATTTTTTTATATAGCTTATTTTCCATTTTCATGAAGAACAGGGTAAATGTTTGAAACATGACATTCAAAATGATTTTAGTGCAATCCCTGAACCGATAAATATTTAATTGTAGTAGAAATTTATGCTATTAAATCAGTTGACGGCCTGGCAGACGCCGCGTCCTAGGCACAGGTCCTAACATTTTGGTTGCTATTCTGCGAACTTCCTCAGGGCGGTAATCATTTGGAGCATGCATGCAAACCATTAATTTGGTGAAGTTTAAGCTTGACACACTTATACGTCTCTCCAATGTTCACGCCCGCGATTACTTCTTGCATGGTATTAATAATTGCGATTATGGCTGTAGGTGGCACTATTGTACAACAGTTTCGTAACAGTATCTCTATGCGTTGTGGACTCCCGCCGTCCCGTTCGGCGTTCACATTAAATGCAATTATGAATGGATAATATAGGTAAATAAATTTAAGATGATGTAAAGGGTGAAATGATAAGCAGGGAAAACTCTTAGCAAACCGTTATTCGGAGTGATCCATTATGGAATGGCCAGACCGCTCCACTAAAATGTAGCTTCACTAGGCAGACATTTTGTTGATGTGTCCTTTTTGCTACTTGTGGTAGGAGTAATGCCAGGGGTGTTGGTTGCCATTTTGTTAATAATAGTATAAAATATATTATGTAGCTTCGTTTACGAATTTAAATACGTTTTTATAATTCGGCCGCGAAAATTATGTTTTCAAATGTTACTAACCTCGTTTTGTTGGTACTTTTTTCATCATTCAGCTGCTTATTGTTAAAGGATGGGAAAGAGACTTTGAAACTCAAGAAAACGTAGACAAATCGCACCTCTACCTTATATGCCTTCACTGATCTTTGACGAGAAATAAATCAAATCAAATTAAATCGAAACCGCTGGTCGTAAATAATAAACCAAATCGTCTTGTCCAACACAAATTCCAAATGTGTAAATAGATGGTTGTGAACTCCAGTACCCACTGGATGAATTCTAAGAACCGTGATGGCTCTAGACTACGCGTTTGGGGACTCCATTCCATCATCAGACACAAAATGGCGCCATCAAGACTTACCACGTGTTTAATCTATGTTACTTGGAGCCACTGATGATGGAGTAAAGTCTGGAAGCACGTGTATGGCTGCATTTTATGTATATTAAAATTCATATTGAATATAATACTTGTGGTTTATAGCTCTGTTACCCTGAATTTATAAGAAATATTTTTTGCCCATTTTCAGTGTTCGAAAGAACATATGTGGTGATCAGCATCTTTTATGAAATCGGACGTCGAAATAGAAATCGAAGGTAACGAACATTTCTGTATCTGTATTGAGACACGGTTTTATTGCAATGACTAACCATATTTTTGTATGGCACTGGAATTTTGAAAACCAAAAAAAGTCTGTGTAATCTTAAAATAAAACTATTTGGACAGCTTGTTAGTAAAACCTGAGACGAGGAGAAAACACAAGACATACAATGTTCAAGATATGAATGATGCCCATGTATGTATGTAGTACTTTGGCACGACAGCTCTTTACGAGCTAAGGCCTATCAGGAATGTTGCCCATTCCCAGGAAAAATACTGTAAACATTTTGTTGTTTTATAAATGCACATAATATCATCTAACCACTGATTTTTTTAAGCACTGGCTAATATGTCTCTTTGTTAAGTATAAATTCTCAAATCTCAGAATACACTACCCTACATGTCGAGATCTTACTTAGAGCATGATCCATCTGGGGCTGTGCTCCTCTGGGGAACGTTCGTGCAGAAAGAACCACATGCCGAAATTTAGGTCGGCGCCGGTTCTCATGTGTCAGCGGGGGTTCTCCATCGTCACCGCCGAGGATATAGAATGCACTACACTTACAAGACTAATGATCAAAGTCTGAGCCGGATTTAGGTATTGCGGTTTCCCGAGCACAAAATCATGTTGGAGTCTCCCCACTGGAAAAAGCCTCCAAATTTACTTACGATGATGATGATGATGATGATGATGATAATAATAATAATAATAATAATAATAGTGATAATCGTCGTCATTATCATCATCATCATAGAATGACGTTTTGTACTGATAGACACAAGCACCTAATTATATTGCATGCGGATGATCCCGGCTTTCTGGGTGACGCCGCTTCGAAGGATGTAATGCTGACGTTTCGATCATCATATTGTGCTCTTTCTAATCGCTTAAGTCTCATCAGCTCTGGGGAAGACCACAAGGTAGTCGAAACCTTGGTATAACAGCCATCGACGTGGCGTCACCCGGACACTCAAGTGAAGTGCTGGCACCTCCTTCCCGAGGAAGGCCAATAAAAAAATGGTCGAAACGCCACTATCACGGCCTTTAACGCGGCGTCACCGGGCACCCAAAATCATTCGCATGACTGGTCGCAGAAGCCTTCGACGTGATTGTTTCGTGTGTTGGTGAATCCGACGCTGATCTAAGTCGTTGTAGCCCCCCCTCCCCCGAACGAATAAGTGCCGATCACTAACGTTGTATCCCGCGCATAAATTGTGGTCGTGTGGCGCTTGTCCTTGACGGTGACTGTGTGTTGTTTGTAGGTGGAACGCTCGGTGGGTGATCGCCCACACTCGTGGTCCGCCGCCCAGAGGCTGCGCCCGGCGGCACTGCCCCCCCCCGCCCACGGCGGAGAGCCCCCACGCCCTCGCCCCCGCCCTCGCTCTCGCCTCGCCCGCCCCCGCTCCAGGTAAGTGACGTCGAGAGATGCCGTGAGCGTGTTTTTCTGTTTTTGTTCCTTCTCGCTGCGGGAGCGAGGCGAAGTGACTGGATCTGGTTTCAGTGGAAGCAGAAGTGGAAAAGGATGAGTGTGACTTGTTCGCTTCTGAGTCTGGAGATGGCAGAGTAAGGAACTACTGATGTTTACATCAAATTGCTGCACTCTTGATTCTCGCAACTCTCATGTCTTTGTAGAGAGTAAGAAACTGAAACAAATTAAAAGCAAACCAACGTTTTATTGTTCTTAAAACAGTTTGTTATAGTTTTGAGTGTGTGATGGAACACTTAGTCGAGAATTCCCGAACATTGCCCACTATTATTATTATTGTTATTATTATTATTATTATTATTATTATTATTATTATTATTAGCATTATTATTATTATTATTATTATTATTATTAGCATTATTAGCATTTTCCCATTTCGTTATATTTTATATTCAGGTGTGCATGGGATGCAAAGATTAAGGTGGTACCTAAAGTAAATAAAGAGCAGTTCTCCGTACAAACATAAATTGTACAAGCATTATCTGTTGTGCTTTCAGTTATACTTCTATTGCACATTTCCGCTCCTATGTCTACTGGTGTGTTTTGGTTTCTTGGAAAACAAACTATATTTTTTGAAAGGCTAGGTTCAAGCTTCAATTTAAACGTCATGTGTCAAAAGCCGTGTCTTTACATATTATATTCCAGTTTTCCTGACCATAGTTCAGAGATGTGATACTCCTTTAAGCATTGTATTTCAGAAATTTCTTCTCGAATTCTCTATTGCATAATCTGGAACAGAAAAGACATTCATAGTATTTAACTTTTTGAAGTGACGAAAACATCGAACAAATCAAATCCAACTACGTATTCTTGCACTCAGAAACTGTTATCGGAAACGTGATGAATTATTTCAGTCCAATTACCCTCACGGCTGTAAATTGTCTGCAACGATGCAGAAAGCTTACATTTATTTTAAAGGTATTGACTAACGACTTATTGGCCTATTGTGGAACTATCTCCACATTTGTATAAAATTATTATTAGGCAAGTTTTTACATTTTTTAAAACTTTGTAGGATTCTTTTTTTTAAATGCCCTTCAAGCTATTTTTCTTAGCAGACTTCTGAATGACAACAATGTTCGTATAGGATATTTCATTATTGATAACATTTGTATAAATATTATTCATTACTGTGTCCCTAATAAAATTTCCCACGTAATATACATTACTTCGTAATTGACACCATTCTATTCCGTATTTAATGTAAGAGTATACTTCTCCGATTTGCTACCTCCATCTCCAAGTTGCTACACTATCTTGTCCCAAACAAATATTTCCAAGAAATTCATAATACTTGTGAATAGTTTCACTTCTATTTAGAAATTGTTTGTCAGTTTATCTCTAACATTGAATGCCTATGTGCAATAATGACCATTTGACCTGCTATTGCAGAAGTTGCCAAGTAAAGAGAATATTTCCAGTCTGAGTCTGGCGTCTTAAGAGAAAGTGCCAAGGTGTGTAGATGTTGTTTGTCGTTGTTAAATTAGCTGCCATTTAAGGAAGAAAGTCAATTTATGTTCGACGAACTCGATAGCGAAATTTGCTGCGACGTGTTACCTACGCTTCGGTGAATACAAACTTCTCCAACAAAATTGAGAAGTTAGTTTGTTGGCGACAAATGTTGTAGGATCGATACATGTGGGTCACGGTTGAGAATCGTTTAAAGGTCAACCTGACACAGTCTCGAGATGTTTACAGTTAACAGGTATGTTTGTGCAATAATAATTCAAATGTCAATACAATAAAATATAAAGATCAAAATTATTTTATACCAAGTAATTGTATCGGTGTTAGTTCTTTTTGAGTATATGTTCTCTTTACTTGATCGTCATACACTCTAAGCTTAAATGTAGTTCTTCTTTTCATAAATTATGAAAGAGCGTTCTATGATTTTTAAAATATGTTTTAAATTCTACCCTCTACTAAATTCTCTTCTATATTAATATTAATTACTCCACGAGTTAGGTATCTATTCACAATCATAATGCAAGAAATTCCGAAACATACAATTGGAAGATCGCGTTATCTTCTAACGTTCAGTTTATAATTTTGGAAACGCATACATATCTGCAGCTTGTTATAGAAGTGATACAATACGAAATATCAATCGTTCCTATTTAAATATTTATTTCTTTAAAAATAAAATGTAAAACACATCTTTAGTTTATTTTTGTTTGCAGCATTGGATATGTTTTCGGGCACGTGTATACTTACAATAGCAATGACACGTTGATATGACATGCAGGAGAGGCTAAGAGTAATTGGATCCTTCCGGATCTTTGAGTATGGTTATTTCTTTTGAAAATTTCTTTGATAGATTGTAGATGCATATGTCCGTGTAAACGCAAATGTGATTAAATTTTTTGTGACTAGAAACAAACAGATTCTCACGAACACTTGATACTTTTCAATTTGTCATTTTTCTAACCAGATGAGTAATACTGATTCTCAATATTCATATCGTAAAAGTTCAGATATATCGTGATCTTCCAATTGTATTTTAAAATTTCTTGTGGTAATTCTGTTACATATGTTTCTTGTTCCCTGCATCAAAGTAGATGTGTGCAGATATGTAAAGAAGTCAAAATTTTAATACGGAATAATGGCTCCCCGTGAGAAAATAAACAATTTTGAAATCCTTCACAATTGTTTCTATTTTATGCCCATTAATCTAAAATCTTAAAATTGTTTTTGAAAGGGTATGTAATATTTCCAAGGCAGTCCCAGACCGGAAGCACTACTTATTTTGTTTGGGGTATTTTCTTCTGGTTTTAACCTTGAACACTCTTGAACAAGACACGTATTTAGTTCAGTTGTCAACCCCAGAAAAAGGAATTTTGTTTTCATGTTGTACGATGCTTTCTAAAAACAATATTACTCTCTGTGATCTGGGGAAACACTAATGTTCAAATTCCGCTTCAAACTCCAGAGGCTAGTATGGGCAGTGTTGAAATCTCAATTGGTCAAGATCATGAGCCTAGAGAGAGAGAGAGAGAAGTGTGATGCTTAGTTTATTGCGTTCCAATCTTGATAGTGTATGTTTTTGTTTTAGTGTACGTTTTCGTGCGTAATCTGATCCAACTGTTACTTAAAGAGGTGGAATAGAAATTTTTGATACCATAACCGCCGCAGCAACGACGTTATTGTGATGTCATATTTGTTATTTGTGCTATTGCTTATTTTAATAATGTTAACTGGTTACCGTAAAAAATATTGCATGGCCGTTCGCATACTTTGATAGCTTAATGTCACAAGATTTGGATTTCGGACGCATCATCGACGGAAATACAAAATAGGTTCAATAGGTGTCTTAAGTTTTAAAAAATTGTCTGATATTCCGGGTAGACAATATGATTTAAAATGTTGTTTTTGTGATTGTATTAACATAACATGTCAATTATAGATGTATTTTATATTTTACATATCGTTGGCATTGTTTCAGTTATATATATATATATTTATATATTTGAAGACAATTTTATCTAATTGAAACAAAGTGAGGATTCACTATGTTCTATCCAACCTTTACAAGACACGCTTCGTCAAGGTCCAGATCTGTGCGAGTGTGGCCGCGTTTAAAAATTCTAATGTTAACAACGGGCTCTTTTCACAAAAATGCATTTTTCTCTTTAACATTCATTTGTTCCTTGCATATGGTGCACATCGAGAACTTAGAATCCCTTTATAAGAAAGAAACAACAACGTACATTTTGTCAGCTGCGCGACTGTAAATTCGAGGGCAGAGCCAGAAGAGTCTGCTATTTCCGCGCTTTGGAATACAAAGACAAATAGTTCGCTGTGAATGTCTGCGTCGAGACAAAACTGTTCTTCTGTCTTTACTGTTGAAACCAACTAATGCTCCAAGTTCATCGTAACAGGGGTCAACGCTAGATGATTACCTATAATTACTATTAAACCAAACGTTTTTTCGCAACGTATTTTATTATTATGACTATGCAATGAACCATCTTTGTGCTAGTTGCGTTTGCGATTGCGTTTCTTGATATTGTAACATAATTAAAAATGAATATAATAATAAATGTGGAATGTTTTTGAAAATTGAATGGGTTCTTAACCCAGTTAACTTAATTTTTTAGTTTTCTTTAAAAGTCAATCCACTATTTTCGTATCAATTCACAATTGCAATTCATTCACAAATCTCGCACCCAAACTTTTTCTGCTAACATTATACTAAAATAGTGCGCTATTGTTCATTTTTGAATTTTCAATTACTTTTAGGTGATGTGGACGTTATTTACTATACCGTGTGTCTCAGAATAAATGTTACAACTTTCTAGGGCATGTAGAGGGATCGGAAATGATCCGTTTGAACATAGAATGTGAATGAACGTACTGAAAAATTGCATGTGACGGAGGATTTATACATGTGGTATTTGCCCCTGATTTTTAAGCGACGTAGTATTCACAATACATCACGTTCTGACGCTATCTAGGGGATGAGATTTCGTGTCTCTGCCACATACCTGGGAGAAAGGGGCTGCATAAAAATTAGGGGTAAATGCTACATGTAGTAGTCTATATTACTCCCGTTCATACAACTTCCCCTTATATGTTTTTTGGCAAAACGGGATAAATGTCCACCCCCCTCCGTGTCCTAGAAGCCTGCAACATTTATTTTAGGACCCCTGTAAATGGCTTCCCAAACTGAGCGATATCGAAGCTTGAAGATCATGGTAAATGAGAAGCTCATCAAAAAATAAAAACATTTTTTAAAACTAAAAATTAAGGGTGAAATTCGATTTGCTTTGAATCGCCGGATTGGGCAATCAGTTTCATTAACTGTCTACCGGCAAAAGTAGACAACCTATAGTCTCCAGGCTGCAATTTGCCATACGTGGGTATTTTCAGAACGCATTGGCGTTATGATCGATCATACGTCTATTACGGGGAACAAAATTTAATTTAGATTTCTCTCTCATTCACTCTTTGAGTCGTCGTCCACCACATCCCTCACCCCTCCATGCGAGTGAGTGGTTTGCACACGGCAATAGCACGGTGAAGAGAACCAATCCTAGTGAAATAAGCATTAAATTCCATGCTGTGACCGGTAGCGATAGCTCATTGCATCAACTGATGTCACTGCAGCGCCTCTGACCGCGAGGTCCTAATTCGAATCCTGACGGCGGCAGGAGTTTCGACACTAGTATTTCAGCTAGGTCGAATCCAGCCGCTGTCTGGAGGAGAATTCTAGCGGCCGGCTGCTTTGATCGGTAGTTTTCCGTGGTTTCTCCGATCAACACCAGACGAATGCCGGAGCAGTACCATACCAAACGGGCCACGGACCGCGCGCGATCTGTCCTTCCTCTTCCTTGTCCTATCCTCTCCTGTTACACACACACACACACACACACTTGCACTAACATGCATTACACTATCACATATTCCGGTACACCGGTTGGGAGTTTAGAGCTTGTCCCGGCTGGGGCGGTGCCCCGCTGGTGGGAGAGTACTGGTTAGGGGGAAACCCCACTAGCCGACGGTAGGTCGGTGCCAGACGGGACTCTTGACCGAAGCAGTTGACGCGCCCGGAGCCACGAAAAATCAATCAAGCAATCCATCCATGCTGTGATTCCAGCAATATAGAGGAATTCGAGAAATGTTATGGGGACATATATACGCATTGAAAGGGCGCTCTCTTGGAAAAAAATTTCAATTCAGTATTATAGCCGACTTGCGGAAAGGCGAAAATAGTGAAGCCTGCGAGCGCACACACCACATACACACAGGCACGCACATACACACACTCCCTCTTTGTCACGAGCGCTTTTCCCTAGAGTGCCAGAGCATAATACGCGACGTTATTTAAGAGAAGTATGCGTATTGATTTGCTGCTTTTGATTATAAAATACCTTAGTTTGGGATCACACCAATTAAATATTTTTTTGTGTTGTGCATTTTTGTAATTTGAGAACCCAACATAATGACTTATTTTGAATCTGAAAAAAAAACCGCTGCTCTTGGAAGAGATCTTAAGAGAGAGTAGGTATTATTCCCATGACCACATACCAGTTTTGGTGAATAAATACAGTGAATAATTAATTCAAATCAGTAATTTTTAGTAATGGATATATTTAGTGCATTATGGTAAATAGCAGTTTTTACCAATGTATCGAGTACCAATTTCTTATGATTTACTGTCATAAAGCGCTTACTAAACGAGAGAGTCATGGAACTCTTATTGAAGATGACATTTGTTAGCGAGTATGAAAATCACGTTTACAGACTTTTAACGACTTCTGTGTGGATAAACATATTTCAAAGTGAAACGGTTTTTATTTCCCCAGTGGATATTTTCATTTTATTTTTATGAGGATTAAGGGTATTTTGAAACAGTCATTGTTCAATCAAAACCTTTAAACTATAGAAATACATTATGTACTTTTAAGAAAGACTTTTTTTATCTGTCGACAATTCCAAACGTGTGATTCTTTGAAACGTCAAGTTGATTGTGACAACGGTAAATGTTCATCTTTTTTTCGCACGCTTTTTCGATTTCTACTTAGCTATGTTACGATTGTCCTCGGCCGTTGCCCATTGTTCACTTTGATTTCGTGCGCCACCGCAAACTCAGCCATTGTTTCCTAAGTGCAAACCCGCACCATTGCAATTACTCGAGGCGCTTTGCTTGGAGAGCTGTACTTGGACGCGGCCGCTCAGTCGATTGTAGCGCAAGTGCTCTCCGTCGAGCTTCCTAGAACTGTTCGGAATGCGTGCCAATCTCACCTCGACTGCCTTGGTGGAGAACAGCTCATTTTGTTGCAAACCCACACTTCTCCAAGGAAATTGAGTTTTAAGTCTTCGCGTAATACTTGCGTAGTAAAAATACAGCATGTTATGATGCAGCGCAAAATGGCCATTTTTCGAAGAGAAACTCGTATTGTAATCTCGGACGCTGAAAAAATATAAAATACTTGATCCTATATGTTGCAAATAATTTCCTCTAATACATTGTTTAGACAGAATTCATTTCTATTGGGTTCTTAAGTCCGAAAAATTGGTTTACGACAAACGTCTGTCTGAGTTTCCCCGTATGACTCCCTATCCGCTGCCTGTGGTCGGTAGATTTCCGTGGTTTCTAGTATCAATACCAGACGAATACCGGGATAGTTCCCTAACAAACGGGCCACGGACCGCGTGACATTCTTCCTTCGTATTCCTTGTCCTAATCTCTCCCCCTACACACATTTAAATGGCCATCACATGTCCGGAGGCCATTTGAGAGCTCAGAGCAGGTCCCGGCTGGGGCGGTGCTCCGCTGAAGGGAAAATACCCGTAGAGGAAAACTTCAATAATTCGACGTTGTTGTTCGGCGCAGTGTCTCACCATCTAGCGGGAACATCGCCACCTCCTGCGTTAAAAATATACACTAACGGCACCATACTAATGAACATAGCTGTTGACGTGCTCGGAAGTATCAATCAATCAACGAATCAATCCGTGAATTAATCTACATCATTCATCCGAGTTGCGCTCTTCACATGTTTTCTAAGCTGCACGGTTACAGAAGCAACAACATTTTAACTTTGGTTTGGAGCAGCTCGGTTGACCCTGTGTAACAGGTGAATTGAACCTCGTTGCTGTCGGTTGCCACAGCCTTGTTCGAGTGAGTATTGATTCCGTGCGCGTCACTGACACCATTAGTCCCGTAAGTGTAGTGCATATTTCGGTGGAATGGAGTGCGGGAATCTCTGGATGTCGAACCTATCAATGTTATTAGTCCCGTAAGTGTAGTGTACGTTCTTATCTTGGGTGGTGGCGGTGATATTCCCCTGTTGGTTGGCGAGATCCAGTGCCGACCTAAGTCAGTTTGCGGGGATTTCCCCCAACCAGGTATCTCCTCATTAGCGGAGCACCGCCCCCACCCTGAAGAAGCTCTAAACTGCCGACTACACTCGCGACGAGTGTGATAGTATAGCGCATGCATTTGTAATTGTGTGTAAGTAAAGGGTGGCGATAGGACAATGAAGAGAAAGGAAAGATCGGGCGCGATCCGGGTCTCGTTTGTTAGGGAACTGCTCTTGAATTCACCTGGTGTTGATCGGAGAAACCACGGAAAACTACCAATCAGAGCAACCGGCTACTAGAATTCTCCTCCACACAGCGTCTAAATTCTATCTAGCGATCTATTTAGTGTCAAAAATCCTGACGTCGGGTCTCGAACCCTAGGACCTCCCGGTGAGAGAGTTCTGCATTGTCATCAGTTGAAGCCCCGAACTAACTTTTCCGGTGAGATGTGGCGGTGTTCCTTCACTGCTGGAACGTTAAACCGGCGCTCATCTACAGGTCATCTTGCGAGGTTTTCCCACCGCAGGTAGCTCCTTAGCTGAGACATTTAACCCGCCGTTACTCGCGCTCTTAAAACATCTGACAATTCTGTATTTAATGAAATAGCATTAACATCGTTCAACACACGGAGATAACGCTTGAGTAATGCCATCCCGCATGCTTCATCTCTGCATCCGTTCATCGTTTTCAATTCTGTTGTCCATTCTGCGAAGGGAAACATTACGAGAAGGCGCTGATTATTTCGGCGCGTAGTGTGAGGTATTTTCTCACGCGCGAGAAGTCACCGTATATTTCGATACGAATATCGACTCCATCGATTCGAAAATTGTTAAACCGTCAGAAATTGTGAGTAGACTGTTTATACATAAAAGTATGCGTAATTCCAGTTATTGAAGAAGACAATGACAATGATTGTTTGATTGTCAATAATTAATAAATCTGCAACTGAGTAATTTAATTTACATTATAAACATAAATTATTAATATACCTAAAACCGAGTAATATTAGACACAATAGATAAATCTATAAACAAAAGGAGTTTGAGGATTTTATTTTGATATTAAAATTCTTTCCTTATAAAGACGAACATTTGTCAGCAAAAAGTTGTTAATCAAGCTTTTGTCTCTGAGACTTTCCAATCATTAAATGTAAATTATTTAAACGTCCGTGAAAAATATTTTCCTATCTCATTCTGGCAGGAATTTCAAATTTTTGAACTAATAAAATTGGGTTTAATTGTTTTCACTATCGTCCACTTTGTTTAAAAATCTGAAAAAAATATAATGTTAAAGAAAGTTATAAGACACATTCTAAGAGAAAAAAACTTATACAATACTCTAGCGTTATCACGTCGAAAATACATTTGAAAAATGTTCATTTTGTATTTGAATATGGCCTCAAAATTGGTTGATTAAAATACCTTAAAATTTAACTATTTTCCCCCTCTCTAATGTTTTTCAGCCTGATATACATAATAAAAGCTGAAAAAATAAAACATGAAAAACACGTTTCTCGTTGTATCTCTGTAACTGATTGCTCTAGAAGGCTGATTGTTTGCGAATCTACGGTAATTTTTATTCTCTTTCATATTAGCATCCCGATTATCGATTTGGTTTGAAAGCAGTTTTCACCACCTCATTCGACTATACCGTATGCTTTATATATTTCGCTTCATCACTGTGATTTTGATTTGAATGTTGATTATCAACACAAATTAGAAACCTCTATGCTATCTTTATGAATTATTATATGTATACAAATTATAAATTCAACAACAAATATCTCGGACGAATTTAATTCATAATAAAGCAATAAATACCACGTAAACAGGTGTTAGATAAAATCTAACACGCGAGCAATCGCGTAACAAATATATGCACGAGTAATGGCGAGTTAAGCTTCCAACTGCGCCAGCGACATATGTGATAGTGTAATGCATGTAAATGTGTGTGTAATGGGAGAGGGGTGGGGCAAGCTTGAAGAAGGAAAGATCGCGGTGGTTGGTGATCGGTTTGTTAAGGTAGTACCCCAGCCTTTGCCCGGTATTGATGAAAAAAAACCCACGGGGAATTGCCGAGAAGAGCAGCTGGCTCTCAGAATTCCCCAGCAAACTGTGGCTGAATTCGACCTAGCTACAGTCGAAAATCCACCACCGTCAACCTCGACACGTAGGACGCTCTCGGTAAACGATGCTGCAGAGAGAGCAATGTTGTCACTGAGCCATTCTCTTTTGATCCGCGAGCAGTGAGGTCTCTGCCGCCGCCGCCGCCGCAACCGACCAATCGCCACTTGGCGGCGGCGGCGGCGGCGGCGGTCCACGGGCTCAGCGCGAACGGAGGGAACGCGAGTGAAGAGAGAGGACGGAGAGGATGGAGAGGACGTGAGAGGACGGCCGTTAAAGAGGTCGCTGCTACTGGCGGGAGCTGCGTGGGCGGCGCGTGGGCAGTGCTCGCCGTGCTCGTAGTACTCGTGTCCATTTGGATTGGACGGCTGCGGCTCCGCGCTCATCGGGATCTGCGGTTGCGCTAGGATGGGGTGGAGCTAGATCGCTTGCTTTAATAAATAGTCGGAACAATTGACCGGTCCAACGGACCCAATTTTTTCGACAGTTTGGTAACCAAATACCAGATAGCTCTGAGTTCTTCTTTTGGTAATAATTTCATTTGCCATGCTTTATAATAATGTTCGGGTATTCTTCTTTCACTGACGCTAGAACTCGCAATAAGTTTTCGCCGTACATCAGGGTACTCTAACAACTGCTGAAGTTTTTTTCTAAGTTATGGGAAGAGACCAAAGTTTTGGAGATGCACAACTATTCCGTCACCGGGCACCTTACTGTAAACAAAGAATCGCAGGTGATCATTCGAAGATACTTCCTCTTTTACTCCTCAAATTATTTGAATCAAACCTTGGAAAAGACCACTCACAGAAGATACTCTCTAGAGTATTTAAACAGAGTGTGGGAGGCCTTGATATCCGTGAAATCAGCTCCAATGGCCTCCTTAGTTTTGCGGTCACCTCGAAATACGGCCGTTTTTCATGGAACCGTTTTATTTCCCCATAAGACACATATAATCATTCCCTCTTTAAGCACTCTCCTTGCCCGACCACAGCGGTCGAGCATATTTTGTAGATTGACCTATTTTAGACATGCACAATTTCCTGATAAAGCGATTTTGAACCATAACACACCAAAAACGCAGATGGTGGATATTACTCTTTAATCAGAACAGTCCTTCTTGGGGATGCAATAGCAGATTATAGAACTGTGATGTCGAGGGTTGCTTCGCTTGTGGGATGACTAAATGGTTTCAGATAACAATAAATTGTTTTCATGCATTCTCCGAATTTTTTTTCAGTGCCTGTATTGAAGCCTCAGGTCTAGTTGGGAATAAAGGCTACGAATGAAGGAAAGCAGTGATGTGAAAAAGAAGAGTGCAAATTGCAAAATTTGAATGATTTTGTTACGATTTGTTTATACACGTATGTACTTCCGTTACTTTGTAATTTAAATGTATGAAAATTTGTTAAAAAGCAGTGCTTACGTCATTGAAAAGAGCAAAATTATGCTGGATGTTTCCTTCTCATATTTGAAAAACATCTAATAAGAGGTCGCCTATTCCAATGGAAATTTTTCTCCTGAATCTGGTCACTTAAAACAGGCCTCACAGTCTGCTTAGCCGGTGTGGAAAATTAACGCGCGGGACCCGGACCTACGGCATCCCGGTCTGTGAAGCTCGATTTGTGCACCCGCAATACAAACGATATTGATGTCGAGTTTTCATCAATTGCATCACTTTATTTGTTTACAAAGAATGGCATTGTTGATGTCCGTATATCTTCTATCCGCGCAAGCCTTGCATATCTACAACATTCTATAAATTACCACAATAACACAGTTCTGTACGTGGTATTCATTTTGTTAAGTCTGCGGGACAATGCGCAATACAACCGCAGTATAATTTTAAAATGAAAATTCAATACCCACAATTTATTTATTTTCATGTCAAATACATATTTTCCAGTTAGAGATAAATAATTTATCGTGGTTTCATTGTGGACTTCACGTGGATAAAGTTTATCAAGAACTTTACAACGTGCGAAGCACATATTAATATATTCCCATTAAATCCTATAGTGAAACAATTAAATAGGAAACCCTGCTCATGATATTTCACAATTTTTATACTTGTTGAGCCCTATTGACACATCGTCATTGTGCTCTAGCCAGAAGCCTTAGCAGATCAATATTCAATGATGCTTTTAAAATTTTCTAAATATCATGCTAAATTGTATGGTTTATTCAAATACAAATTCTCTTCTTGTGTTTCCTAAATATATATATTCTCAATTTTCCATTATTAAATGAAAATGTAAATAATTATTGTCCATTTTTTCACAATTATAAATGTTGATTTATAAATTGAGTCATTTTTGTTCATATAAAGTTTTCAAAGTATTATTGGCGTAAGTTTTATTATTTTGCAAAGTAGTTGCTACAACGTATCTGAGAACGCGAATAATCAATTCACGAAATGTGCAAGACATATAAATATTACTTTATAAATATCATGCAATAAAGCTAATTACTATAAATGTTATCTTAAATACGGAATTAAGACAATCATTGATAGTGTTATATTTATTAATTTTCTTAAAAAAAATATTTTACTTGTAGAATTTCAAATTTTAGATCCATTTATAGCATTTTTAGATGAACAGACTGTTGTTGATGTTGAAGCACATAAGGAGTTTGTGCAGGTTGATTGAAGGTCCTGGATACCTGAGAACGAGTTGAAAGACTCTCCTCCCTAATGAAGGTTTCGCTGTTTCTGTGATTTCACCATACAAATGCCCTGGAATTACCAAGTTAATGGACTGCGACAAGCGCACGACCTTCTCTTCCATGTAGACTCTTCCTGTGTTAGGAGAACCTCTCTGGATGCAAAGTGCGTGTACATGGAAAGGTCTGATTTTAGTATAATTACGCGTTGCTAAAAGGACATGGAGAGAGGAGAATCGTGTCGTAGAACGTTTGAATAGGTTTTCAGGTTTCAGAGGGTCGTAGTGTATCATGAAAAAAAAGAGGTTTCCCTTCATCATATCCGAATTGAAAGGTATTTAATGTACAGTTTTTGGATTAAACACATCATTCTCCTCGTCTCTTCTGGTTCTCTATTCCCAGCCTCATAGTATATGCATTTCCTCTTTTTTCCACCTTATCGTCGTACGCCGTTACGACTGGCCCATACGAGACCGCACGATTGCCTTCTTTCCCATCTGGCCCTGGCGCTCATTTCGCGGCTCTGCTAGCAACGCCCCGTGCCGCCAGGCCTCTCGTCACCCCCTGCCGTCCCGCGCCCACGTTCTGCACCTCCCGCCCCCTCCCCCGCGCCCCGCTCCGCGTTCACTAACGAATTCTCGCCGCGCCCGACGCTAATGGCAGGGGCGGCGGCGAGGGCGGCGTGGGCGGTGTGCGCTCCCGGGTCGCCAGTCGCGACCCGCTCGCGCCCCGCCCCATTCCCGCCTCTCCTCGCGCCCACACGCCGCCGCTTCGAATGGCGTTCCCTCTCGGGTGAGGTGTGCAGGGAGGGGAGGGGCGCGTGGGCGAGTGAGGTGGGAGAGAACACAGGCGGCGGTCGCGAGCGAGGTAAACAACGCCCGGCCCATTGCCGGGCTGCCGCTATGCGTCGCCCAGCGCCGCCCCCGCGCCGCCCCCGCGCCGCCCCGCGCCGCCCCGCGCCGCCCCGCGCCGCCCCCGCGCCGCCCGCGCCGCCTCCGCGCCGCCCCGCGCCGCCCCGCGCCGCCCCGCGCCGCCCCGCGCCGCCCCGCGCCGCCCCCGCGCCGCCCCGCGCCGCCCCGCGCCGCCCCGCGCCGCCCCCGCGCCGCCCCCGCGCTCCGATCCTCTGGGTGCGCGCGACCACGCCGCCGCTTGCCGCTGTTAGCGCCACGGCCACCCCCGCCGCCACCCGTGGCGAATACATCACTGCCGCTGCTGATGGCACCGGCGCTGTAGCCTACCTGGCCTGAATGTGCTCTCCCTCTGACATTCCACGCCCAATTCGCTTTTTTCGTTGATCCCGTTTCTTTTCCTTTGTTCGTTTGTATCCTTGTGAGGCTGTGTCTTACAGCTTTTTTTTATTCTTCTGTGGTCGGTGTTGGTACAGCCTACTGAACTTCGACTTCTCCCTTTTCTTCATTCCAGATTCCCTTTACGTCTTTCCTGCAGTCTCTACCGCCTCTTTGTTCTTCATTCCTTTTTGTGCACCTTTTTAATCACCTCTAATTTATCTATAATTTTATTTTTGTTTCCTTTCATTTGAACATGACGTATATGATCTTGTCTTTATTAGTCTGCTTTGCTCTTCAGTTTATTAATGCACATTTTTGTTATGAAGATAAAATTCAAATTTCTTTCTGTCCTGTTGTTTGCCAAGCTATTTTAACGTGCGATAATTTACTTTTTACTGTAGTTCTATTTCTTGATACATTTTTCGCATTTTGCCCTACTTGGTTGATCAGCAGATTTATGAGGCCTTGGCATACATTCACACGAACCTCTATTCAGATCGTAACTTCGCTGCACTCATCCATGTTATTGCTTATTGTTTGCGTCGCCGCAGTCGCCACTGCCGAATCCAATTCAATTGCTGTTCGCTCGTATGCTACATGTTTTATTTGTACTATGTTTCTCGTTGCTACATATCTCATGTATTCTTTCACTTCATTATCCATCTAACATTCTCATCCGTATTGCTAGGGACCTGACGTGCTACCTGGCAAATGAACGGTACCCTGCATTACATCTTACCTATCGGGATCAGGAGATAGATGGGAAGGGCAGATGGCCCATGGTCCGTAGCCCGTCGGAATGAGTTGCTGTGGCATAAGCCAACAGAGAAGCTATAAAAATACGAAAATATCACTGATGAGAGTCATCGACTTGCGGTTTCAAATTCTTCCACAGGCGCCACAAACCCTCTGAGATTTAAGTGAGAAACATGTAGCTCTTAGCTTCCCAGTCATCAACACTCCGTATAAACAGGCGTTACTTTAGTGATCGCAGCTATTTATTCTCGTAAAGAGATTTATGTCCTTCAGATGTGTTAGAGTAAAAGAATAAATTCAAGTACGTCCTGCCAATTTCATCTTCCCAACGTCTCCCAATTGTCAAATTGCCTGTCATCGCGTCTGTTATCCCGTGTCGCTAGCCGCATCACTACACTCAGGAGCACTAATGTCGTGCAGTATCCTGTCATCTGCTCTCTCGCCCTGCGTTCCGTTGCATGAGCGTTCCCCCTCGCTGTCCCCGCGGTCCCACCGCTCCTGGCCCCTCCCCCCTTCCTCCCCTGGCGCCCGATCTCCGCCTCGCTTCACCGCGGTCGTAGCGCCCCCCAAAAAGGTCAACACGAAATACGGTCGGCCATTATGTAATATTGGTTTACGTGCTGTTGTTACGCTGAATAGATACACATAATGTGTATCGGGCGCGCGTTACCCTCACGCCGTGGAACTGTGTGGCGAGGCAATTTTAATTATTTAGAGGCGCGCGCACGCAACCGATTTTTTTTCTTTTTCGAATCGACGAATCACAGTAGATAACGAAAAATGTACGGTGAGCATAATGCCGCAGCATACAACTGCGCGTTCACGGTCTCGGTCGAGTGATCAACGTTTACTAGTTCCATTTCACGGCACGCGTGTTATGCCAAGGAATCGATTTCCTCCTTTTATGTTATGGAGATCGTCTTTCGATTCTATGTGTAATTTTGTGATTTTTTTCGGATTCAAAATATTGAAGTTTCGTTGTAAAAGATTTTCTTTGTGATAATGAACGTGTATCTGGTAACAATGTTGTTTGCTTTATTTGAGGTTACGTTTAGAATTCACATAATCCTATGTAGTGTGTATAATAATTCCTCTTCGCACATTAAAATTCGTCCGTATTGCACATTGAATTTCGACGTCATAGAAAAAATCCATGATATGTAAGTTAGAAAATGTTTAAAGCTTTAGAACTGGACCTGAATATTCATTGAAAAATAATTGTTATAAATGTTTTGATAAATACACTGGTATACAGCATTTATAGGTCATGAAATTTGTGTTCCTAATGTCATGGCATATGCTGATTTAAAATATATAATCATAGTTTTCCTTAGATTTTTTATAGCAATTTCAAATATTGTTTGTGCATATTTTATAGCTACATATTGACGATTTTTAAAAGTGGAAGGAGTCAGATAATGTGTTAAAGACTATATTTCTGTGCTACAAAGATAAAAGAAATAACTTGGAAATCCAAACTCTGTAAAAAAACGTAAAATTGCCATCTTTTATAAACCCACAGCCGCACTGTAAACAACTGCAACTACAACCACCTATACATCTAACTGTGCATGCAGAAGCGAATGAGGCAATATTGAATTACAACATAAGGATCATGCAGTGGGGGCTCGTGCTTAGGTTGCACTGTTGCACCACTCCCAGAAAATGAAAAAGATCTCATAATATCTTAGGAATATATATTTTCCTTTCAATGACATTCAATTTTCAAGATATTGCAGCGATATTGATGTATATTAAATCATTCTGAAACCAAAGAGCGTTCAACTGGCGTTTTCTCCGGTGTCTGATGCCTTGTCAGGAATTTCACCACGCACTTGGCTCTTCGCTCTTGGCTGTATTACTGGATTTACAGAATTTGTGTGGCACTTCTATTAAACACGGAGAACATACGGCCTTTTGTTCCCGCAACCAGTCTAGTGGCGCTGTCGCGCTGTGCGACGACGGAGTGAGTCTCAGGGGAACACCTATATTCTGTCTTAGTCTGACTCGCTGCAACATAGTTTTATGAATTTCGCTTGTTATTCATAACTCGCGAAATTGTGAACTCGTACACCAGTTCAGTTAATTATTGACGATATTCAACGCGTTGTTCATGATATTTACATAATTTTTTTTCATTTGATATTAGGTTTATTGATTCAAAAGCTACATTTGATGAGTTCTTTTTTTCAAAGGCTGCCGTTCTGGATGCAAGTCCCTTAGTGTCTCGCGGAAGCCAGTGTGACTGCAGCTGGCCAGCGGTTTGCGAACGTTCTTGTTAATACGAATGTGTGTCGAAGATCTTTAATCATTGCCAAATATACCAGGGTAGTGAAGATTGCGAAATAAAATAATTTTATTTGTGTGAATAGTGCTTAATGCAATGTGCTGGAATCGAACTTAAGTGCCCAGTGGAAATCAAATCCAGAATCACGTACGCGGGAGGTGTGTGTGTGTCTCTCTCTCTCTCTCTCTCTCTCTCTCTATATATATATATATATATATATATATATATATATATATATATATATTTTGGGACACGTCACATATAATTATGTAAGTAGTGTTTCAATAGAGACTTTTATTTCTCTTAGTTTTAATTGATTTGAATTGCTTACATTTTTATTATGTATTCGTATTTCGAATTTTGGAAATTATATTTCCGTCATTCGATGGAGGTGCAACCTCAAGTCTGTTGGGGGCACTAGCCGCCACTGGGATCGTGATCCTATATACGATGCTACCAATGACCGTCATCAGATATCTTAATGCAATTTAAATGCCTTCATTCAGTATTTGAACTAGTTCAACCAAACGGACCGTACTTCTCGCCTCTGGTTTGAAATAACGGCATATATCGGTCTCCTGTTTTCGAACACAAAAATTTGTGTGCTTCTGTCATATTCATGTACACGAGTTTCATCATTTATACAGTGAAGAATAGAAATTAATGTACTGTAACAAATGTTGCAAACAAACATTTGGTACAACAAACCACACAATGTGCTCTGTGATGCATGATTTTGATCCACGAACATAAAACTGTCAAAGTAAGACTTCGTTCGTTCGTCTAAAATCTATTATTGCGAAAGATATTTTCTTGCACAATGGCTAGAAATGTCTTACTGTTCCGTTATAGTACTCAACTAATGTGAAAGAATGATGAGATAAATATAAAATTAGTGTGAGAGAGAAATTGATTCTAACAGGAATGCTGTCTCAATTTCAGTGGGTTATTAATATTGCTCGAATATAAACAATTCCTTTCAATGTGAATGGAATAATAGGGTCTAGACAAAGTTTTATACTCGTGAGGAATGGCCAAATCGTTATTTAAGGAAAAATGCTGCTACACAAAATGGTTTTCCAAAAAATAGCATCACAGTTGTGAAGAACAAATAAAATGCTATCTAACAACACTACAATAAATTAAATATTTTAACAAAAACAGCTTTCACGAAAAGTGCAATAACATAGTTTATTATGTGTTATTATATGAGGTAGTACAATGCAGCATATTATCGTGTACCGTGAGTATCAAGAAATTGCTTCATAACGCAACAGAGAAATAGAAAATATTATGTGGCGGGCGACCTCTTCCTTGGAGTGTTGCAGTCGCAGAGACGCACTGATTATGAAACTTGAATCGGTTCACGCAGTGTGAGAAAAGAGGTAATAACACAATGAAATATTTGTATTTTTCGAATCGTTAACATTTTTTTCATCTAACAAACACGTAGATACCTCTCATATGGTAGGATGTTGCATAGTTTTCATTAAATATCTACGCGCATATGAAATTGTTTATATAAATATTTGTTTGTTTTTTGGATTCTTCTCGAGTGTCTGGGTATTGAACGAAACTTTATACCCTTCGCTGACTGTCGGGCGCTACGTAGATTTCTTTCAATTTATTTAAGCGATAGATATTAGTTATATAGTGTATAATGGATGAATGTGGTCCTGAGTTGCTGTATTCAAAATAAAACCTTCGTATATAGTGATGCTAAAATAAAGGACGGCATTTTTATGGGTTTGCATATAAGGTCTTTTTGGCAGATGGAAAGTTTGAAAAACTCGTAGGTCGAGTAGAAACTGCAGCGAGAAAAGCATTGAATAGGTTTGTGCAAAATGCTCTGAGGATTCAGTAAGTCACGAAATGCTTTGAGACTGTGAAAGAATTGTTATAGTCATACAAAGCTATGAGGTGAATTACGTCCCTCAAAATTCGTTTTTTGTTCTCCCGCCTATTTCTTTCTGATGTAATAAGTGACAAACATGGTGACCATGTCAACATATCTATGTTATGGAGGAAAGGTAGGAACAATGAAGTGCAGATATGCAGGAGGATTATAGCTCAAAGCCGAAAAGAAATTTTGCAAATGCCAAACACAGAAGAAAAGCTACAGTCTACTGTGTTGTCAGTGTGATGTATGAGCTTGTCTTTTAACTTCTGTTCTTTGGTTGACTTGTCTTTAAAAGTTGACCAAGGTGTCACCTAGGCAATGGAGAGACTCTATCTACATATACAAGTATGAAGGCAGGACAAATGTTTCTATTAGAATCCGATTATTATTAGCCATATTAGGATCACGCAAACGCGCTACTTGTACCAACCGAGGTCCAGTCATGTTCTACTGGGGGCAAGTGCAAGTGTTCTTTGGGGCAGCAATTTATGCTGAATTCATTTTTACACCGCAGCGTTGTTAGCCCGGGGGTGGTGACAATAATGATGATGCTGGGTCAATGGACAATCACAAATATGTAGACTCAAACCCCCCGAACCACGCAAGAGGCGGGACTGATACCCGCGATCCTTCCGTCCGAGATCGCCACGGCACGTAGCTTTAGCGATGTCGGCTACCCGGATAGGCGTTATTGTCGTTATATTATTAACTTTTTTATTTTTATCCACAAACTTTTTATTTTTCAGTGTTATTGATATAGGATTGTGATTTCAGTGTTATTGATATTTGCTAGATAAATAGATAGATAGACATTTATTTATTATTTCTGCAGGTAGGTATTTACAACCTGGTGGCAGAACACTACAATTTATATATTACAATTAAGAATATTATCTTTAAATTACTTAACAATGTAACTTTAAATTGTTTAAAGAAATAATATTAATAATATTAATATTAATAATAATAATATTAATAATATTAATAATAATAATAATATTAATAATAATAATAATAATAATAATAATAATAATAATAATTATAATATGCTAACAATAATGGCATTAAGCACATTTTATGGCTGACCTGCACAGTTATTTTAAATTATTTAATACAAGACTACACGACTTTTTAATTACACTTCACTTCACTTTCACTCCACTTCACAGCATGCAATTCACTTCTCTTTCTACTTTTATACCGAACTACACTGCACAACACGTCACCACACTTCAATAGAATACTACTTTGAATATAATTATATACTAAAAATTCAACGCATTTAATAGTAATTAACACAATAATAATAGCAATAAAACTATCAATAATAATCAAATAATTATTAGTTAATTTATTTTTAAATCTTTGAACACCTAGAAGAAAGGGTTCCAAACCTGTCGCAGGTAACTTATTCCAGTCCATTATTGTTCTCTTTGAAGGAAAATTTTCCAACATCTGTTCTCTGTGGTGTAAACCGAATTTTGTGCTTGTGATCCCCCCTACTAAAGTATGAAGGTCTACCCAGTCGGACGTGGATATCTTTCCAAGCTGGATAATCGGCATACGCTTTGAACAGGGCACAGAGTCTTGCCTTAACTCTTCTAATTCCTAGAGACTCCCATTCCACTTTCTTCCTACTGCTTCGGAAAGTAAATTTATATGCTCTTCTCAGTACCCTATTCAAATATTCCTTTTGGGAATTTATATAAGGGTCCCAACAAACAGCTCCATATTCCATTAATGGACGAACTAGAGATAAATAAGCTAATTCTCTCGCTTTCGCAGTACCCTTCTGTAGTATTCGCATAGTAAAATGCAAGAACCTTCAGGCTTTCCCTACATCACTATTTACCGGGTTTTCACAATTCAATTTGCTATCAAACACTATTCCCAGGTACTTGCAAGACAGGACTCTTGGAATATTTTCGTTGCCTAAACGCTATGGAGTTTCATTATATTTGCGGCCCCTACCAAACGTGATGGTTTTACTTTTTGAACTATTTATTGTCATGCCATTATTTTCCGCCCATAAATCTAAACTATTTAGGTCACCCTGCAAAATATCCTTGTCTACTTTTGATTGAATAACTCGATATGTTATGCAGTCGTCTGCAAATATCCGTACCTTTGAATATAAATTGTCTGGCAGGTCATTCACAAACGCGAGAAACAAGAGAGGTCCAATAACGCTTCCTTGAGAGATCCTTAAAGTTACCTTTGCTTGAGTCGAAAATTGTTGCTTAATTCGGACTTTCTGTTTCATATCTCGAAGAAGCTCATCAATCCACGCCACAACTCTGGTGTCAATACCTGATTGCATCAATTTACGAACCAGTTTATCGTGTGAAACAACATCAAAATGCCTTCGCAAAATCTATTATTACGGCGTCCACCCTGCCACTATCATCAACTTCACCTGCTATATCCTGAA
This sequence comes from Teleogryllus oceanicus, assembly GCA_964035755.1. Taxonomy (NCBI): domain Eukaryota; kingdom Metazoa; phylum Arthropoda; class Insecta; order Orthoptera; family Gryllidae; genus Teleogryllus; species Teleogryllus oceanicus. The sequence continues at coordinate 75,253,311 of CAXIVR010000001.1, read as the reverse complement.
ACAATGATACTATCTGACTCTCGCAAGAGAAACCATTCCTATGTAACCAATTGTAAATCATTTTTTTATTTTTCTTACAACTTGATCGTGATTATGCCAAGAATGTTGAAGAAATGCTGTTTCGTGTTGTCTCACACAACGCTAGCAATCAACACGCTAGTGAGACATGTCACATATATTATTACTTATAATTGATTTGTGGACGCCATCATGCATTAGCGGGGTTCTTAAATTATTAATAGTTACACATCAGTCATTTAACATTGTCTCCAATTATAACGTAATTATAACAACATTTGTCAATTAGCTTTACTGATACAAACAATATTTTTTTAAATTTAACTAAAACCTACAAACTTACCAATATTGGTAAATTGAGAAAATTCTCGTTTATTGAAATGTTTGCAATTAAATGTACGTCGTTATGAGGTGAGTGCAATTTTAATGAAATTTTGTTTTAGTGTTATTTTTGAATAAAATATTATGCGGAAAATATCCAAAAATTGAGGAAACATTCTCAAATTTTAGTGTATTTTCCAATATAAAACATCTGGAAATATAGTGTCTTGTATCAGTATCGAAAATCCGAGCACTACAACCTTTATCCTTCATCGTATCGTTATTGAATTCCTCGTTGCGTTTGGCAGGAATTCCGGGCTCCAGTGGAATTGCTCTAACGGATTTCGTCACTGACGTATGCGAATAACGTTTAACTGAATTGACAGCTGGTCATTTGATGGAAGTGCACTCCCATCGCCGTAGTTTCAAATTTTTGCTCGCGAATTGAAAAGAAATGTTACGAGGTATACGTACGAGATGAGAATTACTTGCTGGACTGCTGGCAACGGATGTCAATACAAATGACCCGCTTGTGGAATTTATATGATGCAGTACACACCAGCGAGTGAACACGTATGCATGTAGATGGTGGCACGTACGCATACAGAACCTTCGACATTTCGGAAGAAGAATAATGGGTAACAGAGAAATATCCTTTTCATATTTTAACGTCGCTTACCACGGGACGTTATTGCTTTGCCAGCAGTGCCTGTTACCAGATTTTTGGAATATTTTCACATTTATATGGTGCAACGAATGCGTGATTTTGTGCTTTTCCAACAGTTACCTTGTGATTTCTAAAGCCTGGGCATGACGATTTTTAATATACAACTACTGCTATGCAGTTCCCCAAATCTGCCTCTAATAATTCGCTTTGTTCTCTAAAGAGCATGTGCTCGTTACAACGTTGTGCTTAATGTTGTCATGCCCGAGGTTACAATTTTATAATGATATTTTCATAATGAGTAAACAGAAGAACTATTGAAGAGAAATATGATTTTTTTTACCTGGAAGGACGTTTTTTCTTAATTTTTCTGTAAGATATTAAGAAAAATCGTTATAAACACTAATATAAGCTAGCATATCTGCGAAAAAATTAACTTTTTAAACATAACTAGTGATCTGCAGCAGCAAAAGGGCTGTTGAACAATGACACAGAAAATGATTTTCTACAATGTAGCACGCACACTTCCCAAGAACGACAAATATAATACTGTCGTTTAACGCCGCAATAAATTAAATATTTTGAGGAAAACAATCTTCACGAATATGGAATATATGGTATTGCATTTAAGGATACACAGTTCAACAGTTTTTTTTACTTACAAAACGATTATCAATAAAGGTGCTGTTCTGATACGCAAAATCTTAAAGTAAACATTTAATGGCAGG